>MU204188.1:2495424-2569887 GCA_017309775.1 Paedocypris sp. Pulau Singkep
ACTGGCACAGGCTGCGAAAACATCACAGGCGTCGATCAGCACACACACATTTCCTGCGTTTGTTTGTGTTCTTCTTATTGCCATTTTTACAGCTATGAATAGTTCATGGCCAATTAACTGACATAAATCTGTACTGTATATAATAGTATTCAACATTCATTGACTGCTTAAAGACATTCAGAATCACACTAATACCAGATAAATATGGACAAAGAATATAGAATATGACCCTCTTTGTTAAGCATTTTTTCAGGCAATCACATAAAAATGAGCCTTTCAAAGATTTTTCTAGCTAAAAAACGTTCCCCCATGACAATGAAAAAGCATATGAGTTTGCATTTGGCATTTTGGAGCTTCTTCTCCGCTGCAGGTGAGTCTGGTGCATAAGTCTCAGCCAATTATTATTATTATTATTATTATTATTATCATCGTAATTATCAAACTCAAGATATTTTCTGATCCATATTACAGATCGTTGTCAAGTAAATTTAATTTGGGGGCTTGGATTCTTTGCCATCGTATTTTAGCTTTTTATTCGTCAATATGTGCAGTATTTTTTCATTCATATAAAAATATCCTTATTTTTTATTACCATTGTTTACTGGTAAATCAGCATATTGTTTACCATTGTGCATTATTTTACTTGCTTATGTGGTTGCTGCTGTGGGACAAATAAAGGTTCCATTCATCCATCCATCCATGGCTCACCACATCGAGAAGGTTGACGGCGTGGCCTTTCTGAGGGCTGGCGGGCATCAAGCTGGGCGGCTTGTTCTTGTCGTCTGGGCCGTCTTCTCCCTTCTTCAGCATTCCTCTCCATGTGCCCGTCCCTCCGTCCAGCTCCCCCTGAGGACCAGCGGCCATCTGAAAGCCACAAAACATAGGAATGAATGTTAGTGTCCGTTCCTGCTCCTGGAAAAAAAAAACCCAGGAGATTTAAGCTCCAAACATTAAAGTCCAGGAGCTTTACGAGTTGACGCCATCAGCAGCTTGTAGACAAACATCTGCCCATAAAGCACCAATCATGACCACAAACCCAGAGGGAAGACAGGTTTAGGACGAGAAACTGTGGCAGACGTGCTTCAAAAAACATGTTTGAGAAGTTCCACGAGCGTCAGAACAATGCAGAGCAAACATGATATCTGCCATTAGTTTGTCTGTTGTGGGTGATGGCCATGCGGTCAGGGTTGAAATCAACGCCATGCTTTGCCCCCACACACACACACCTTAAGACCATCGCCCTCCGCGGTGGGCGGCTCAGTGGGTGGCACCGGCCCACCTTTTAAGGACTATAAAAGAGAAAGAGAGACTGAAACAACAGGAAAGGCGAATGAAGAAGAGAAAACACGGGTGAAGAAAGAGGCAGCGTGATCATAACCGTGATTAAGTCAGAGTGTGTGATTCCAAGTCAAGCCATGATGTGATTTTTATTAAACTAGCTGGTCACACGAAGTGTATTTCAAGTTTTCATGTATTTTATTAACCTGAAAACAAAGAATATTGTTAAAAAAAAAAAAAAAAAGGTTTTTTTTTTTACATAAAAATGTAGATAATCGGTAATTTAATGCTTTTTTCCATGTTATCGGGCCATCAATAGGTTCAAATGAAACTCTTTTGGTTTGATCTGGTTAATCGTTTGTTTGTATTAAACTTAAGTTTTTTATTGTGATTTAATAATGTATGTCCTTGAATTTAAACTATATTGCAAACATTTATACAGCATATACTACAAAACTAACAGATCTTTACGAACTTAAAGTTTGTAACTTTTTCCAGGTCCAAAATCATTATGAAAACTTTTATAAAGTGTCAAACTGAAATTAGATGTAAATAGACTGAAAAATAGATTGTCCCTGAGATAGACAGAAAATTGTTAAATTGTATTTTTTTGCAGTGAAATTGTAATAAATAGTATTCAAACCCCAAATTTTTGCATTGTTTTATTAATTAGTATTTCTTTGTCAAATTTTCACTAATGTAGTTTTATCAGAAATATGTTTTCCTTTAACCAAGAAATATGACATAAATCCTACTGTTAGATTTTTACCTCAATCACAACAAGACTTTCTCCCTCAAATTGTGCAAATCTAGTGAAGCGCACTGAAGATTATTCAAGTAGGGATCTGTGAAGAGCAGAACGAACCTTATCCCGCGGAACAGCAGAGGGAAGGTCTCGCATTCGGTTGCGTCTCTGCTCCTGATTCCAACAAAAACACAAATCAACACTTTCAAACGGAATAAATCATTCGTCTAATATAAAAGAGCAGGAACAATCTGGAAACCTCGATGTTGTTGTTCATGAGGCCGCAGGCGTCTGCAAAGTCTGGGTGTTTGGTGTTGATGTAGGCCAACTCAATCGCCACCAGATTGTGAACCTGCAACGGAAAAGAGGCACGGAAATGAGAATAAAGGAGACTAAACTACCAGAAAATCACGACTGGAACACAAACGAACCATATCATTGGTCACTGGAAGCCGCTTTCTCAGCAACGATGTGACCACTTCAACAATGGCATCATGGAGCTTTGGAAACCTGAGCAACTCCTGAAAAAGAGACAGATTGTTAAATCAGGCAATATTATTAGGAGATTACCAATTACTTTTTGTGTATGTGTTTAGACACCCACACACACTCACACACTTTTGATTGCATTTGATTTCTATAAAAAGCCAATACATGAAAAAAAAAATGGTGTTATTTTAAATGTGTTTATGAACTTATGAAATCCTTTTTTTTCTCCTCATGGCAGAACTAATTGGTCTAGACTTGAAAAGTTTGCGCTAGAATCATCATAAAACTCAGAATTATTTTGTTTTAACCAATAAAGATTTCCACTTTTTACGTCAAAATGGAATTATAGATTAACTAGTCCAATAAACATTCTTACAAAAATTTTTTTAATAAAAAGAATAGTCACAGCATCATTTGTAGCGTAGTGTTTAGTTTTGAAGTTGGTCTGTTATCAAAAGATGAGATTTCAAATCGTAGACAGGCACATAAAAGCATGGCAGAAAAGCAGGGAACAAAATCCAGTATGGTTCTGACTGGGTCACTATCTTACACATTGTTATTAGTCGCAGGACCCCAAGCTGTTTTTACACCGAGCCGTTTTGGTACCTACACCGAGACACGTGTATTTAAGCAGACCTGAGTGCTGTAGTTACTGCAGTGCTGGATGATCCTCTGCATCTCCTCGTGCACCAGCTCCACACAGCGCAGACTGGGCTCCTCCAGACGCTTCACCTGCCTCTTCACCAGCAGCTCGAACGACACCTCGGGCACGAAGAGAGCGGGACGCGGACCCTGAGAACGAAAAACACCTCAGCAAAAACAGTCATTCTGCTGTGGAGTATTAGAGTGAATGAAGATCTGAGTCAAAGCTGGTTTGAAACAAAATAAATAAATAAATGAAAAAAAAAAAATGACTTAACCAAATTAAATCAAGCAATAAGTTGAAAATAAAAACAGTATTTTGTACTTTGTCCGAATTATTAAATTCAACATATTATCATAATTGTTCTAGAATTGTTCTTGATTCTTTGTTTTCAACTGTCCTCTTTCTGCTCAGACACGTTAGCCTGCTTGTGCGCTTTGAGACAGTTAAAACTGTGAAAAGCGCCTTACAAATACTCATTATTATTATTATTATTGTGGACATCGTTTCAAGCCGTTAGCTTCGAGTCTGCTATTTGGTATGTCGTCTCTGTCTGTTCCATTATAATTTATTATATTCAGTCTATTTTTATTTCTTCCAGTGTTATTTAGCCACTGCCAAGTGTCGCTGTGTGTCTAATCTAATGTTTCTTTATTTCTATTATTCTTCCAATACAAGCATTTATGAATGTCTGCCTCCGGAACCAATATTCAAAAAAAGAAAAGAGACTACACAAAAGACAAAGTATTTCCATTTATAAGTTTACAGTATTTGTAATTACAGCTGACTAGAAATATGGAAAAGTAGGCGTACTGTTGTAAAGACAATAAAAGCTTTGAACTTGAACCTAGGGAGGTTTGACTTTCCACCCTACCGTGGCATTGCGGATGGCCGTGAGCACATCTATAGTGGTCAGTCCTCCCAGCGGATCCACCGACTCCAGCGTCCTACCAAACGTCTCGTGGAAAATGTAGCAAATTCTGGCACCGCCGCATCTTAAAAACCAGTACAAACGTTATTAAATATCTACAGGAACCGACAATAAATCACAAACTTAAGGAGACGAACTAACAGCTCTGCCGTTTCGATGTATTTGGCCGTTCCTTCGATAGTATTGCAATATTCCGTTGCAAATTTGGTGATGAGCTGCAGCAAGGTGGCGCTCTTATCATCCACTGGTTCACCGTAGCTGCTCAGCAGAGACTGATACTGGGCGGCCAGAACGTTAATGCGAGTTTTCAGCTCCGGCAGACAGTCCCGAATGTGGTGCATTAATAACCTGATACAAAGAAAGAGAATTTAAAGTCCTAAATGTGAAAAATGTATGATTTTGACAAATCATCACCCACCTATTTAATGTTCTAGCCAGATATTTAGTTCCGTTTCTGTTAGCGAGGGAAGGGTATTTCTTCTGAAGGAAGGCGTACTCGTCACGGATGGCGTCCGACACACTTTTCTTATTGTTGATGTCCAGCTGACTCCTTTAAACACACACACACACACACACACACACACACACACATTGATGTGATTATTTAAAACAAAATAAAATTATCGTTGTTTCTTCGTACCTGTTGACCACTCCGATCAGCCCTAGCTTGACAGGGATGACTCTGCCCATAAGAACATCCATGGCGTCGGTGCCAGCATCCATCAGATCCAGTTTAGTCACCACGGCCAGAGTTCTGCGTCCTAAAAAAGTCATTTACAGCTGCTCGTGAAAAATCAGAATCACGTGAGTCAGGTATCAAAATGCTGACCATCAGCGTCCACCTCCCGCGCCACTTTCAGGGCTTCAGACGTGGCCATGTCCGTGTTGGCCGCAGTGACGGCCAGGATGATGCTGTTGGGATTGCTGATGTATTTCAGGATCAGCTCTCGGATCTGCAGCTCTATGTCTTTTGGCTGGTCTCCCACTGGGACCTGAGGAATTTTATATCAAAGTCAAATTCAATGTCACACCACCTTCCAAGGAAAAAAATAGTCAGACTGCTTGGGTTAATGATGCTGATAATAGAATAAAACACCTTGGTGATGCCCGGCAGGTCCACGAGTGTGAGATTAACCACATGTGGAGAGAAGATCTTCAAGTGGATTGGCTCATCACTGATACCCTGTGAAGAAATGCCACATTTTGTACAAATTCATATAAATTAAACGGCACTTATACTGTTCTGAACGTCTTCTCTCTATAATGTTGCTGTAAAATAACACAACGGTTGGTTGCACTAGAACACTCTCCTTTCTGAACTCGATAGTGAAATTATCTTTTAAAAAGAGACAATAATTTCTCAACCATGGCCTTCGTAAATTGAAATTTTAGTTAACAGAGTAATTTGTAAGTGGAGGTACTACTGTATATGCAATATAATAAGTTGCTTGCTAGGAACGAAAGGAGAATTATTATTTTGGTGAGCAAAATATTGTCAATTTACTGAAGAATATTGTCAGTTTGGGATTATTATTCATATTATTTATGTCTGCCATGGCTGGTTGCAGATAAGCTGAGTGTTTTGCATTTAAAAGAATGCGACCGTTTCTGGGTGGGTTTTTACCACAGTAAAGATAATATGGCAGTGCCGCATTAACCGTGATGGATGTCCAGTGTATTTCGGAATACTACAGTGATTTTTGCGAGTTGATTCAGTGGCGAGTTAATTCAGAATTTCAGATGCAGCATCATTAAATTATTAAAATCCCAGCTGTCAAATGCACAGCCCACCACTGGCGCACGCACACACGCACGCACACACACACACAGTTAATGTCAAATTCATACCTTGTTATTGCCAGAAATTCTTTCAGTTTCGTTTTCAATTTCATGCCTGATTTCATCAAAGTCTGTGTAGATCTAAAAGAAAATCACAACAAGCATTTATAGATTTATATTATAAAACCTATAGATATTATATATGTTATGAGAACCACTTTTAAAATGTAAAGTCTCTCCTGTATAGTGTTTGCACAATAAACACAAACCAAAAACTCACAAACTAATTCTTTTTAACACAAAGTCCCTAAAATCCCTTTGACAACAGCTTGACCTCAGTTGTTGCCGTTTGAAAAGCTAAAGGCCTGTTTACCTTGTTTTTGGTGTGTAGAAATTTCCCCCACTCTTCTCCATCCACTCCTGCACAAAAAAGATGAAAAGACAATGGTGATGTGACACACACAACGCAGAAAGTCTATTTTACACACATTATGAGAAAGAACAACTGAACGGCTAAGAAATTATACTTGGGGAATTATGGGTAGTCAAGCTTTAGCCAACCTGCTAGTGAGCTATTAGCGCAACTGTTAAAATAAAATTGTTAATAAACTGTTCACACGTACTATTTAAATCTGAATTGAAAAGAGTTGAAGGGAAAGAAATGTATAATTTTTCTATATATTATATAAATTTACGCAATTTACCGTATTTACACAAATAAGTTTCTTTCTAGTGTTTTTGACTATTTCAAGTATAAGCACTAATTTTTCCATATTTGAAGTCAGGAGCAATCACAAATAAACAGAAACACGTCGTCTCTATGCAGCTTTCATTTTTATTGCAGTCTTTTATTCACCAAAGCGTTTATTCATCTTTGAATATCATCTTTATCTGACAGACTATTTCCGCCAATTCAAATTTTTTATTTTTATAGCTACATTTGTTTTCGCGATTGCTGCTTGCAGCTATATCTGAACCTATATATTGAAGTATTCGAAATGATATTGAGAAGACGACTCCTGAGGAGATGTGGATCAGCCAATTGTGTTCACGTTGGTCATGGCAAACTGAATTGAGAACACACACACTTCAGGCCGAATCACTTATGTTGAACGTAAAACATAACAGACAAGGTTTTCGAATTAGAAACTTTGGAAACATTGGAAACACACTAGAAATATGCCAGAGGGAAACGCTGGACACAAGCAGAGGGTGAAAATAAGAAAGAAACCTTTAGAAAGGTGTCTATTCTTCCACATATTGATGTCTGTGTTTGAAGAAAGACGACAGAGAGAGTTAGACACTACGGTGCAGCTCGCAATGGACTCTATAGCAGGTCCTTCTACACTATGTGACACTTATATCATATTGAACGGAAAAGAAAACAAGAAACAATGTTTATAGGACTGTCTTTAGCTCAGTGGTACTGTACTTGAGTAAATGAACTTCGTTACTTAGGTTCTTTTGGCTAATTTGTATTGAGTATCAAAAACATGAGCAACTTTTACTCTCTACTTGACTACATTTGTGATTGAGTATCTGCACTCTTTACTCCACTACATTTGAATGGACATGTACTGTTACTCGCTACATTGTGATTGTGTGCAACAAGTTGACATCTTTTTCTACCGTGGTTGATTTCTTGGGCAGATGAGGTGATATCGCCATCTGCAGGATGCTGAAGGCACTGGATGCCACTTATAAGCTTTTAATCTATTTTCTGCTTTAAATCTATTTTGTTCTGCCATTTTGAAACGCTGAGGTGTTAAATGTCATTTAATTTCTATTTCACCTCATAAATAAATAGTTTCTGATTTTTCACATTTCTTGGTGTTTTTTGAGCCTAAATCTAGCATGAGTAAAATACTGAAGTTCTTCCTAAAATTGGATACATTATGCAAGTAAGTAATGGAGTAATTTTAACAGTAAGGTATCTGTACTTTTACTCAACTATGGTTTTCAGCTACTCTTTTACACCACTTCTTAAGTTTTACCACCAACTTCAGTGGACCTGTAGAAAACAAGGAGAAACCAGATACCGTTCTCGTCTGCGGTCTTTCTCCTGTCTTCTGGATCTACGTGGACCAGCTGGAGGATGAGCGGCCTGCGGGTGACGATGCCCGTCCCGCGAGGGAGAAGATCTCGGCCCACCAAACTCTCCAGCACGGAGCTCTTGCCGCTGCTCTGTGGCAGATTCAAAGCAGATGATGATTAACCAACTGAACCAACTTCGGGAGGAAAAACTTACGCGGTCACAAAAGTGTATAAGTATAATTTGACTGATGAAAAACAAAAACAAAAAAGAGAAAGTGAGAGTGAGATATGAGATAGATTTTTGTACTTCTCTGAGAGAGAGGGAAAAGGAAGGTAGTGAGTAAAAAAGTGTGAGAAAAATAAATCATAAAGATTGAGTGATCGGGACGAAGTGAAAGAAAGTTAGTGAGTGAGTGAGTGAGTGAATGAATGAATGTGTGTGTAATACAGATCTCTCCTCACTGAGACCTTCACATGATGTGTGTGTGTGTGTGTGTGTGTGTGTGTGTGTGTGTGTTACAATGCCTGCAGCTGTTCTGGTCACCTGACAAGTATGAAACTAAACCAAAATAATCACAGAAAAGGTGACTATAACTGGATGCGTTAAGCATTCACTTAAATGTAACCAAACTAACCAAGAGGGAGAAAACTAGCGGCGACCCGCGTTAGCGCGTCAGTGCGTCAGTTAGCTAGATAGCATTGATCACGCTATTTTAATAGAATCTGCGACAATGTATACATACATATCTATATAGTGTAATTCATTCATTTTATAGAGCGACACGTGTTCATTTGAATTGTTGGCACTGTTACGACAAAATATTAAAGCGAAATAGACAAATAAAGCTAATAACAGGCTGTGTTTCAAAGCACCGCGCATTGCCTAGCTAGACAACCTCCAGGTGCATCACCAGCGCGCGAAAATATCCCAAGGTGCCTATAATGCTGTACAGGTAGTAAGCTTGCGGGTTATTAAATCACAGCCATAGCCAGTTTCAACGCAGCCTTCAGATGGAATAGAAACCACGCCAAACCATTACCTGCGTCCCCACCACTGCAATCTGCGGCAACTGAATGATATCGGCTCCAACTGTGTTAAAAACATCCTGGAGCTTGTTAATGACAGGAATAAGAGCCTCCATGGCGCTGACGATCTCCCTCCCTGTCAAAATGAATGAGCATAGGAGACAACCCCGGCTAAACACGGCGCAAAGTCACCCAATGTCTCACTGAGGAAACCACGAGCCAACCCGGTCGCAAACAAACGCGAACTGGTGCATGCTGGGATGTGTAGTCTTTAGTTGCGTGACAGCTGTTGAGGCATTTTTAAATAACGGGTATTTTGAGATCAATCGCATTTATTTTCCATATTCCATATGTAGTATGATATATATGATAGATCGCATCTTTAGAAATATAATTTCTTTCAGTGGATACAATATAAAATGTTGCATAATAAACAATAAATAAATAATAAATAACACACGCGGACACACAATATATACAGGGTAGTATAGCAACTAAAGAAACACTTGTCATGGCAAGTAATCGTTTCAAATACTATATACATTATATAACAAAATATTTTTACAATACACTGTGTGCTGTTTTATATATTTATTTTATTGTTAAACAAGAACTATATACATTTGAGGTCAACTATTTTATACTTGCTTTTCATCCATAGGACTAGAATACAGAAAGTGCCAGCAGAGTCTATTGAGACTCAAAACATGCCGAATATGTCCATGGGTAAAAGTTACAATTACAAAAGAGCTGCCTTTACATATTGCACACAACATAAAGAGGAAAACATGAGGTCAGTGTCACAGGAACAGCTGGGTTAAGCATCATATTTAAAAAAATATGATACAAGTGTCATCTTTACATCAGGTGAATGTACATTCCTTAGCTTTGTGTGTAACATTGTTTAAAAAAAACAAAGGCCGAAACAAAATGGAGTGACACATGCCAAACAAGCCTGACGTTTACAACAATGACTTGTTTTATCTCCCTAAAACAAAAGCATCTCAACTGAGGCTCTACTCCATCTCTCAATTGAAATAAAAGACCATAAAAGTGCTGCAATTAATAAAACATTTTCAATCCTGCGTAAAAAGGCACCTTTATATATCCACGTATGAGTTTAAATGAAAGAATTTCAGTGTATCGAACTAAAAATAAAAAAAATCAGAGCAACAAATTCAACATTTGCCGTTTCACATAAATATCCGGGACAGATTACAAAACACCAGCCCTAAATGTTCAAAGTTTCAATATTAAGCACCTGTGCTACAAAACAGTACATTTTGTAGGATTTAGTGGAAAAGGTAATGGAAGTGTTACTGGCTTTCCTGATTTAAAAAAAAAATAAATCTTTTCTATGTAAAAACTAAAAGAAAGTGCATTTGGGGAGGAAAAGTACTTTTTGGAAATCAATTGAATGTCACTAATGTCATTAATACACAATGACTAACATTATGTGATCAAAAATTTGCTGATTTGGATTCTCTGCTCAACTTAATAATAAAAAAAAAAAAACCTTGATTGTTCGTTGACAACAATAGCACGAAATATTGTTTTTGTTTTCCATCACTCAAAAAGACAAACCCAAATGTGGAGTGTATTCATTTTCAACAACAATTCCACTTGCCTCACACAAAAATCAAACTCCACTCCTCGAAGCATCAAATTAAAAGTCCAACATCCAAACCAGGAGCGTGCTGGTCTTCAGGATGAAGAGCAGTCGGTGTAGGTGGTCACCATGTTTCCAATCCGCTGGGTCACGGTTCTGCAGTGCTGCTTGGCTGTGCCCTGAAATCGACTTTCTGTCCGTTTTATGTTTCGCTCAAATGTAAACATCTTCTCCATGTCATCAAACATGTCCTCAAACACTCCAGCACCGAACGTGCCCTGAACGTGTCTCTTGTGACGGTTGTGTGAGTTGGGCTGAGGAGCCCGGAAATGCTCCTCAAAATGGCGTTTGGGGCGAGCGTGCCTGTTCTGACTGTAAATGTCAAAGTCATTGAACATGTCGTCGAAGTTGAAATCGAAGGAATGATGGAAAGGCTGCCCACGGCCTCCATTCACGTCCTGTTTGGGAAATGGATTATGCCTCAGTTGGTCATATTCTCGTCTTCTCTTTTCATCTGATAGGGTTTCGTAGGCTGAAACAACAAATGCAAATACAAATTTTGTTTAATTTACTCCCCAACATAAAAGCCTTTGAAATCACAAAACACAATATTAGTCGAACATTTCTGCAGACTAGATGCATGAAATGTCCACAAGAGAGTTGAAATCATCCATAAGTGACACTCACCCTCCGCAATCTCTCGAAACTTTGCTTCGGCATTGGGACTCTTGTTCTTGTCTGGATGATGTATCATGGCGAGCTTGTGAAAAGCCTTTTTAATGTGCCGTTCCGATGCATCTTTTGGGATCCCCAGAATGTCGTAGTAATCCTTTCTTGCCAAGATCAGCTCTGTTATCATCAGGATACACACGGCGAACATTAACGTTGACTGTGCCGTGGCCATGTTTCTGGATGACAGAAATGGAAGAGAACAGTAATTATTTGATCAGAAAAAAAAAACAGGGGCAAATAGGCATTCAAAACATTACTGTATAAATACCAATTCTAACAACATGTATATTGTATATGTATACTGTATATGTACAGTGTTATTGACATATTTACGTGTTTCTATTTAACCACGTCTCGTAATATATTGTATAATGTAGTTTAAATGTGTATTAACAGTGTATAAACATCTTTAGCTATACATAAATTATCATTGTGATTTGAAACGTTTAATACAGTTCAAATGCGTCCAAATGATTTGCTCACACTGACACCGCATTTGACACCATGAGTATGCGTTTTACCTTTCGGAGCAACTTATAAGTTGAATAAACTTTAAGACGTCTATAAAATGATTATAAAATGTATTAACGGGAAAATGACTTTGACAAAACGCAGACTGCTTGTTTATCCCTAGCAACGCATTATCGACATGGCCATTCGGAAAGATTAAGCTTTAAAGCGTTGTCGGAAAGAAAACATACTGCTTTACACCAAACATAGATTAAAGATTACCCAACAAAACGAGTTTGGCACGGACACACTTACCTTAGCTGACAGCGAGCTGAAGCTTGATATGATGATCAATGCCGATACTTTTTTTTCGTCATTTATTCTGTACAACACGACTCGCAATGCTATTGGTCAAGCGCCTTACCGCGTGACGTCTCCATGTCCCACGCGCTCAATAATGCGTTGCGTTTGCGCAGACTGGATGATTTTGGCGTAACTGTTTTTTTTTTTTTTTTTTTTTTCCAAATAAATTGGCAGTCATTGTTGTATTTTTTACACAGACATTGGAAAAAAAAACAAAAAAAACAAACAAACGTTTTTTCTGTTTTATTCTTCAGAGCAGAGGTGTAAAAAGTACCTGATGCTTGAGTAAAAGTAAGTATGGGATATATACTAAAAATATTCCATTACAGTTATTTGTAGTCACCAATTCCAAGAAGACTTGAGTAAATTGTGAAAAACAAGAAACTTCATTTATGAGGTTTTATTTAAAAACAATCCATCCATCCATCCATCCATCAATTTTCTGCTGCTTAGTCCTTTCTCAGGGTCGCCTGAGGTTTAATTCTCTGTGCCTGAGGCGGGATTTATTTCCTAATATAGAAATTAAATTTAACACCTCAATGTTTCAAAATTGCAGAACATGATAGATAAAAAAATCTGAAAGTATTCAAAAAGTTATAGTCTCAGTCAAACTCAAAAGTGCAACTGCTAATTCACACGTCATCCAATAGCATCCAGCATCTTCAGCACCCTGCAGATGGCGATATTGTCTCGTCCGCCACTGTCCATTCAAATGACGTGGAGTAAAAAGTACAGAAACTCAATCAAAAATGTAGTCAAGTAGAGAGTAAATGTTGATTTTTGACACTAGTACAAAGTAAAGAAACCTTTGAGTAAGCAAATTTACTCAAGTACTTTGCACCACTGCTTCGGGGTATCTTTCAATATTAGCGAGAGCGATCAGTATCAGACAGTTTTTATATACACATTTTATCCAATCGCATAACTGTTTTATCAAAAAGAACAGTAGTTATTACGCATACGTAATTAATACGCCCTCCTTCGCCTTCTACACATCTCGTGTACGCGTGGTCATATTCTCAACAACTTATACCTTAAATTCTATTGTTTTAGCTCATTCACTAGCGATAAATCCGAAATTGCACGTTTCTGACAGCAGTTGCGAATCTCGCTCATGATGTCACCGGCCTTACCCACAATGCACCAGCAGCAAAACAACGCACGCGCCGTTAGCATTTTTCAAGCGTCTCAAAGATGGCGGGCGTCCCCGATCCACTGGAAGATATGCTCTACTCCGAAGTGGATGAAAAAGCCGTCAGTGACCTCGTAGGCTCGTTGGAATCGAAGTTAGTCGGACAGAACAAGGCGGCGGGCCCTCAGGGCGAGCTCAGGCGGTCTGCACACGCGGCCAATCCGCACGCGGGGAAATTGCTGCCCGACCAAGTAGGAACAACACCGGAGCAGCGGCAGCCGGAGCGGATTCCGGAGGGAAACTCTCAAGAAAACGGTCCGGCCAGGATACAAGCGTCCGGCTCGGCTCCTCCCGCCGCGAGTCTCCCCGGCGGCTCCGCCAATCTGCTTCCCGCCGCAAACCGGGCGCAATATCACCCGCCGGGCTCCGGAGCATCAAACCCCGCAACTTTGCCCGCGATCTGCACGAGTGACGCAGCATCAACCGGGTCGGTCACAAATCACATCGCGTCGGGTCACCGGACTCTTCCCGCCATAATACAGACGGTGAACGGAAGCGGTGGCACGGGGAACTCTTCTGTGATCGCCGCGGCTCCGGCTTCGGCTCTCAACGGCATTGACATCGGCTCGACTGTGGGTACCAGTAAAAGCACCATGTCGGTTCCGAACGCGGCGTATGTGTCGGTGCAGCCCACCGCCGCGACTGTCTCGGTAGAGGGTCAAGCTAGTGTGGCACTGCAGAGGCCGGCCAACGCCATCCCGAGTGTGGCACACAACGGAGATGACCCCAAAGCCTCAGGACTGACCCTGCCGGCCGCAGCGGTGGCGTTTACAAACTCTGAGTCCAAACCGGACCCCGGCCAGATTAAAGCAATCGTTCCTAATCAGATTGCGGGTGGTAGCGTGGGAATGATGCCCACTGCTCCTGCTCAGATTATTGTGACGTCTAGTGCTATGCAGTCCACTCCGGTGGTCACTTCGCTTCCCGTGGCCAGCACCACCTCGGCTCTGGCGAAGCCCCCCGCCGCGCTCGTCGGACCACCCGGGACGCTTTTAAGACCCGGGACGCCGACCCAGCCCACCGCAGCCCCTCGCCCCGGGACCCCGGCCGCCCAGCTGATCGTCAGGCCGCCGCAGCAGCAGACCATTCAGTTGCCTCAAGGATTCACCATCCCGCCAGGTAATGCTCTCACTCAGGGGGCGGGGCTTGTCACCTCTTGACACGGGCCTTGATGGATGGCTGACACGCTTGTCTTCTGCAGGAATGGTGCTGGTGCGGACGGAAGCCGGGCAGTTGGCACTGGTTCCTCAGCAGGTGCTGGCACAAGCTAAAGCGCAGAATCAAAATAAAGGCACCCTGTCGCCCAGGCCTGCCACGCCCACCGCTGGAGCCACCTTCAGGGTCGCCGCCCCAGTCGCACAGGTAACATGGCACCATGTCTGTGGCTGATGTTGTGCTTTCTGTTGAGGAGCAGTGGCTCCATACTGACTAATGGCTGGTTTCTCCATCTTGGGTCGTATTAGTGCAGGTTGTGCAAAACAAGGCCTGGATACTATTTTTTTACATTGCGTGGGGATCTATTTTTTGTACATCACTATTTCTTTGGTCTGAGTTTACTTCAGATTTTTTTGTTGGAGTATGAGTGAAGGCAAACTCTCCCAAAATCTTGTGTTGTTATTCCTCGTGCATGGAAAAAATGTGTATTTCAAAGAACATGCGTATTTAAATCAGCATTTGATAAACTTTAAATCTTTGTTAGTTTTTTATAAACTCGCCACCGAAATTCCGTTTGCAGATCATTTTTTATTAAGTTCCTTGTGCTTTCTAACTGAAATGTAACTGTGTTCAACTAATATTCAATTACATAATTGATATAAAGCCATTCATTAATTATTTTATCATTGGTGTAATATCAATATATATTATTATATTGGAATCGGTGTGTTTTGCTAGACAGAAAGAATCTTCTGCCTCGTTGCAATATTCTTGGTTATGACTAACACCGTTACAAAGAAAAATATGAGTAATGTGAGGAAATAATAATATTTGCCTGAAATATTTGTTATTGTTGCGCAATATGCACAACTTGCATATTGCGCACAAACTGTTATTATTTCGTGTTAATAAATAGTTTACAGATGGTGCCATGTATATTGGCTTGAATTCCAAGGCTGACCAAAAATAAACGTACTTACTAAACTTACTTACTAATACTTCCTTTATTTACACATTTTTTTAACAGAATATAAAAAAAGTTTGAGTATATATGCCAATACAAAGATGTTAAACATTCAGTTGAGTTTATTGTTGTTAATTTTGCACAAATGACCAGTGGCTTAAAATATAAAGAACCATTTGTTTATTTATGTATTTTATTTATTTATTTTGTCCCTCTGTGGGACAAAATAGGTATTTTAATTTCATTTCATCATTTAAAAGTTTGAATCTTGCAACAAGGGCAGACGATAATCAGTTGAATCTTCACGGCTTTTATTCACTAATAACGATAAATGTAATGCGTATTTTCAGCAGAAGCCGGCAGTGGTCACCATCACCTCGGCTCAAAAACCCACCACGACAGTCATTACGGCAGGAGCCCGTGTTCAGCCTGCACCACAGACGGTCCACAAGCCCACCCTGACCCCTCAGACCCCCGGCCCGCCAGCTTCCGCAGCCCCCGTCCTCTCTCAGGTACCTGTGCTGTTCAAACATTCTCACATTCTTGTCTCAGACTGACGATCGATACTGACAAGTTCTGTTATTTGCTCGGTTTTCGTTTCAGGAAATGCAAGAGAATGTAAAGAAGTGCAAGAACTTTTTAGCGACGTTAATCAAACTAGCATCCCATAATTCGCCCTCGCCCGAGACGTCTCGAAATGTCAAGGCACTGGTCCAGGATCTGCTGGTGAGCTTCACCTTCTAAACATCAGTCACTCTTCAGCTTCATCACCGTGCAGCAAGCGTTTAGCAACACGCTAAACAACCTTTCTAAATATAAATATATAAAAGATAAATGGCAGTGCGAATGGAATGAATGCAGAAATAACAAGCTTTTTCAAGTAAAGCATATTTTAATTGACTGTGATCGATTGTGTGATATTAGACAACGGTTTTATTCAGAAAATGTTTTTAAGAACGTTTTACCACAAAAGATTTTACAATTTTTTTTTATCAGAAATCAACATGAAAGATTGTATCTAATTTGTTGAAGTCATTTTGAAAAGTTGTGTATTTTATTGCTATTTATCAGCTGTGATAGAGATGTTTTGATTTCTAAAGAGGAAAATTGTCAAATACCATGTTGCCATTGATATAGCCATTGAAGCTAAAGATGGCGTAAAAAATCAAACAAAGCATAAATAAATAACCGCTTTCTTTTTGATCATGTTTGCACGTTTGCGTTTCTACAGGATGCGAAAATTGAGCCGGAAGAGTTTACAAGCCGCCTGCAGACGGAGCTGAAGTCATCTCCTCAACCTTATCTGATCCCTTTTTTAAAGGTAGACATTTTGGTGGTGGGTTTTAAACAGGGGTGTAAATGGACTTTGTCTGCTTTGCTTGTGTTTTTTTTTGGCTACTTTGTACTTGTACTGAGTATCAAAAATATACATTTGGGATGGAGTATCTGTACTCTTTACTCCACTACATTGGCATGGACACTTACTGTTACTCAGTACATTGTGATTGTGCGCGACAAGTAGGTATCTTTTTATACCGTGGTTAATTTCTTGGGCAAATGGGGCAATATCACAATCTACAGGATGCTGAAGGTTTATGTTTATGAGCTAAATCACGTGAATTGACTTTTTTGTTTCTTCATTACGAAACAATACCTCTTAAATAGTTTCTTGTTTTCCCACACTTATTAATGTTTTTTTTTAGCCTAAATTCAAATTCATTAATTCTAAAATACTTAAGTTAGTTTAAAATGTGATACTTTACAACTTTTCCTTCAGACTCAAATCTTCTTGGAATTGTTGACTTGTAACGAGTTTAGTGGTAATTAGTGAGACTGACATTCTGCTCTTTTTAATTTATTTTGATTATTTATTTGAAACATTAGTGTGTTAAATTTCATTTCTTTATTAAGAAATAAAACTTCATAAAAAGTTTCTTGTTTTTTTACATTTCTTGGCGTTTTTAAGCATAAGTTCAGTACAACTGAAATACTTAAGTTCTTTTAAAGTTTGATATGTCATGACTTTTACTCAAATCTGCGTGGAATTGGTGACTTGTAACAACTTGAGTCATTTTTGCAGTAAGGTTTCCGTACTTTTACTCAAGGTTTTCACATACTCTTTCAACAAGTAAAAAAAAATGCATAAGATGCTTCTCTCTTTCTACAGATCAGCCTTCCCGCTCTGCGTCTCACGCTCCTCAACTCCCAGCAGTCTATATCTCAGCTGTCTCAAACCTCCGGCACATCCACGGTGAACACCATCAAAGCTCCAGCGCCCAGCTCTATGCCCACCACTGCGCCCGCCCTGCGTCCGGCTGCCCCCCTCGCTCCCACCACCATGGTATCTGTAAGTTCTTGCTGAAAAAGTAGCAAACTTGAGAGCAGAACAAACTAAAAACTATTTACAATAGGTTAGTAAATGTTCTGAAAAGAGTCTTTTTTTGTTCTCCTGAGCTCTGAGTTTTTGGCAATTTTGTAGCATTATTAGTGTTACTATATGATTTATTATACATTTGCATGAACACATACACACTGTCTGTATACACAACAGCCGTGGTTTGTTGTATTATGGATTTATTTTATTTCACATTTTAAATGGGGACTGCACTGCTACATTTTGAGAATTTTGGTTACACAAACAGGGAAATTATTGCCTCTAATTCTGCACACACAACAAAAACGTTTCACTCGTTTGTGCAAGTTTTTTTTACAATTTATATTTATTTCACTTTTTGTTGACTGCACATACGCATACTTGCACTGTACTGATATCAAATCAGTCAGATCCGCAGGAGAAACTGATGCTTTTTGTTTTTTTAGATCTGACTGATGTTCTTTTGAGCCAGTTAAGCAGAATATTGTTCCAAATAAGAGAACAACATTAGGTTTCGTTAAAAAGATTTGCTTGGCGACTAGAATTTAACCCAGTTAAGCTACTTGCATAAAACTGAAACAATTGTGTATTAGGGATGTCTAATACCTTTTTAAACACATTTTCCAACATTTTTGGTTGCAATCTTTCTTTTAAGCGTTTGTTCTGCAGGTGTTTTAAAGCAAGACTGTGTGTGTGTGTGTGTGTGTGTGTGTGTGGCAGAATGACACAAGTGTGTGTGTGTGTGTGTGTGTGAGTGAGAGAGATATTAAGTCTTTTAAACGGAACTGTGTGTATCAAAGTATCAAATTAGAAATCGGTTTTGGGTCAGGCTCAATAATAAATGATTAATTGGATCGGGAACCCAATAATTGTTTAACACAGACACACACATAAAAATAATTAATGTTTAGAAAGAAAAATCAAAATCCAGGACTAGAAAAGTTAATTTATTAAGTTAATAATTTTTTCTTGGTAACTTTTATCCTTGAACAATATTTTAATTGATTAAAAGCCACAGTTTGATTGATTAACTGAAGCAGTAGTTTCACCAAACTGCCTTTGTTTACAGAGTGTGTTTTTATATAGGTAGTACGTTTTCATTAATGATGATTCACTATAGCGCCTCCTAGTGGGGAAAAGCCTTAAAAAGTAGTAGTAGTAGAAGATGTTTTCTTTATTTTTGCGTCAATTTGCACAGCGGATAATAGCATGCAGAATTTTATAGAACAAGATTGTTATTGTTAATGATTATGCACATTGGGCTCCACCCCTAACTCTCACAATGCGGCGATGTGGTTTTAGGAGACACAGAAGAAACCATGTGACTACATTATTACTCCATTGAGAAAGACCCTGACCTCAAACCAACTTCCCACTTGTTGCGTAATTCCCCACTCTAGTTAGAAACCGTGATCCCCACATTGCATAATTTAAAAAAATGTGAACATGAAAGTGCATACTAAAAACGTAATTATTTCCAAAACAATAAGAATATTAAAATTTAAACAAATAATTGAAAATGATTGTAATGAATCGAAAAAAAAGTTTACAATACAGTCTCTATTATTCATTTTATTGATGAATCAAAGCTTTTTCAATGACATGTAATTGACTGTAACTAGCTAGTACAGTCCCTATAATTTCAGCCATGTGTTTGTCCTCCAGACTGTTAAGAGGCCTGGAGTTCAGGCTGCGACCACACGTTTGCCAATGGTGTTTACGCAGACAGTTCGTCCTCAAGGTAAGCCATTAAGTGTTTTAATGAGCATAGAGTCCGTTTTAAACAGACTGACGGAGGGTTAGTGGGGTTTAAGTGCTGCCATTTTCATGCAAGAGTTTAAGCGAAGCACCCAAGTTTAACTATCTTTTATTGCAGGGTCTGCTGGGACATCTTTACAAGTGAGGACTCCCATGGGCGTGGCCGTTCAAGCAGCAGCCAATCAAAAACAGAAGCTGAATGATCCTGGGGGCGGGACCTTTAGGTAATTCCTCCGAGTTGCCAGTAGGAGGCAGCGTTGATTCACTATAGGAGACTGAAACTCAAACATGGGGTTGAGTGGAATGATGTTCAGGATCATTTCCGATTAACTAACTGTAAGTTAAAAATAAAATTAGAATCAGAAATTAGAATAAAAAAATTTGAAATTGTGTTTGTTTGAAAAATGATGGTCATTTTTTTAGTAAAAGCAACCTGTTTGTATTTACACACATGTGCTTGGATTTGCAGTGCTTTTAGGCTAATTTTTTTTTTCATGCTGTTGTAATGAAAGCTTCAGAGAGCATTTTTGTCAGGCTGTAAATGTAAATGTTATTGTAAATGTAAAGAAATGTAAATGTTCATTCTGAAAAAATAATGTAAAAGTATATTTAACAATATATGTATAATGTATAAATGAAATGATTTGTATAAATGAAAAGATTATTACTTCTAAAAGTTGATTAGACTAGTAGAACTGCATTGATTTCTCTTATCCGAGAACTTTGATCTAATCACTACAATACCTGATTTTCTGCTTTGAATTGTCTCCAGGGATGATGATGACATCAATGACGTGGCCTCCATGGCCGGTGTGAACCTGAACGAGGAGAACGCCCGTATCCTGGCCACGGGTTTAGAACTGGTGGGCACGCAGATCCGCTCCTGTAAGGACGAGGCCTTCATCCCCTCCAGCCTGCTCCACAGACGTCTCCTGGAGACTGGTACGGCGTCGGGATGGGTTTCTTTTGGCAGGTTGACAGTCACAGAGAGGTTGTGTGGGCAGTTAATATTCCGTCTAATTACAGTATCAGCCTCGACTGACGCCGTTTGAGGGCGGATCTCTAAACGGGTGTGAGATTATGAATGGATTTAAACAAAAAGCCGATGAGAAGACGTGTCATTCATTATCGTCGCGACAACGGCCTGAATTGATTCCGCCCAGGCACAGGAAGTGTTCCAAAGCCACAGGAGCCAACTCACTTTCTAGTGCACTTCTACTAGGCGCTCACTTGCAAAGTCGGACTAATGAATGCCCTGCGTCTGCGGCTCCTCGGGCTTTGTATGAATTCTTCATAGGCCGTCATCCGATGGCTTTCTGGATGCTGAAATGAGATTGTGCCTGCGGTTCTTTTCGCCTGACAAGGTCACTTGCATACACATTCTGAATGTTCCTGCCTGGGCAAACAATGCACTTTTGAGGAGGAAAAAACGGAGTCGTGTCAGATTCCGTCAGGCTGCGTCTCGGTCCGGCACGTTTCAGATGAATAAAGCGATGATGCATGTGGGAAAAAAGTCTAACGAAGGTAAAACTACCTTGGCGGGCATCTAGGAGAAAAACTTGATATTATCAGTATCAGAATCAGAAATTCTTTACAGTACTCAATGGAAACACTCTCAATAACCTTTGATCTTGACAACTAATATGAAGGAAATTGAAAAATAGAACGGAATAAGCAATACAATTTAAATAGTTGGCCATGTTTATAGTTTGTATACTATAAACTTTTATATATTATATAAAATTATATATTATATAATATTAAATAAAATATTATTTACTACAAACCTTTGCAAAAAATGTATACTGTATGTATAATGTGTGTACGGAAGTGTAATTGAGTAATTCCCAACAAATCCAGGCCTTTATTTTTCTACTACGGAAGGAGAATATGAAACCCAGACGTCTCAATTCACACACGCCGTTCTTCTCATCACTAAATATTAGTCAACTCTCGCAAATCACACTCATTGAAACCTGAAGACGCTCTTCCATCCCAAACGCACCCTGGCTTTTCATATTTGAGCAAACTCTCCCCCCGCGCTTGATTTAGCACACAGTGCATACCAATGAGTGCCCGGGGTTATGTGCTATTACATGGAGCCCGGCTGTGGTTGTTATGCTGTCGCCGTGAGGAAGACGTGTGTTAAAAATGTAAATCTTTCTCCGGGGGGGATGGAGGAGGGGGCTGTCACACGTGTGACGACTTCAGCCTGACGGAGGAGGAAGAGGAGAAGCGAGAGGTGCGGCGTATGCCACCTGCCGGAGCAGCGGCGTGTGGGTGTGACAGGCGCAACGTGTGAAGTGTTTACCAGTGAAATTTAGGTCATTTCACGCGGCAGGTTGGAGAAGGAACACCATCATTCTTTAATTGCGTCGCCGCTCAAGGCTGCTAGAAACGCGCCCGCGCTCTTTCCTAGGTGACTTTAAAATGCAAACTTGTGTTTTTTTGTTTTTTTCCTCTCGCCAGCCAAAAAGCTCGGCGTGACGGAGGTGTCTATGGAGACGGTCACTCTCATCTCCCACGCCACCCAGTCCAGACTGCGCTCCATGCTGGAGAAAGTCTCAGCCGTCGCACAACACCGGGCCGACTCTGGCAAAGTAAGAAGCGCTCACTCCACAACTTCACTGATAAAACCCTATCCAGACAGCAGAGGTGTAAAAAGTAGCTGAAAATCATACTTGAGTAAGTGTGCAAACACCTTACTGTAAAAATCACTCCATTACAAGTCCCCAATTCCAAAAAGACTTGAGTAGAAGACGTAAAGGATTCGATTTTGAAAGAATTTTAAAAGTTTTTAACTGAATTTAGGCTTCAAAAAGGCTTTATTTCAAAAGAGGTTTTATTTCCTAATATAGAAATGTCCAAAAAAGTAGTAGCATTTTTATTCGGCTTCAACAAAAGCTGGTTCTCAAAGTTCTTATAACGTATTCTAGCTCTTTTTGGCCTGAAATTTTAAGCCAGAGCTGTGAAACGTTCATGTGATTTAGCTGATAAACAGCATCCAGTATCTTCAGTATCCTGCTGATGGCGATATTGTCTTGTCTGCACAAGAAATTTTTTACTTCAGTAGAAACTATCACAATTTAACGAGTAACGTTAAGTGTCCATTCAAATGTTGAGTAAAGAGTGCAGATACTCAATCAAAAATGTAGTCAAGTGGAGAGAAAAAGTTGCTTATATTTTTGATACTCAAGTACAAAGTAGCCAAAGATACGTGAAGTGACAAAGTCAGCTACTCGAGTGCTTTACACTAAAAAGATAAACATGTAAAAATCAGTGGGGTAAAGTAGTAGTTATTCTTATTAATTATAAACTTTCTATTGAAGAAACATGTTTTTTTTATACTGAATAGCTTGTGTAACAAGTAAAACGCACCAATACAAAACACAAACTCAACTATTATTATTTTTGTATTATTTTTTCTGCACAAACAAGCAGCGTGTTGTTTCACTGCCTTTGTCACCACGACAGACTAAATATAGAGCAGCTATTAGAAAAGTCTGCGCTTAGAATTCCGCTTTTGCGAAACGGAACGTTAAAGCTCTCGTGGCGGGATTAGTCTCGTCGTGATTTTGAAACAAACCGTTGCAAATGAGTAAGTGGCGCAGCCGTATGTTGACATCAGCGGAAAACAAGCCCAACTTGAACGAAGACGAGAAAAGTTAGCCTGCGACGGGAGATGAGAAGAGCAGCGCCGTTCCCGCCGCTAATAGGCTACAGCCTCAGAAGCGCGTGAAATCCCGCGTCGGCTGCGCCTCGTACGCCTCCTTTCACCTGCGACGCTTGAACAAACGTAGGAAAGAGAGTCGGGGCTTGCCTGCTAGAGACGCTGTGAAACGCACAATTATCCCATTAGCTCTGGGTGACCTACTAACGCTCCTTTCATTCACACAACAAAAAGAACGCCGCAACTGAGAAAAGTTCCTCAAGGTGACAAACTTGTGTCTCTCCACCGTTTCTCTCCAGGACGAGGAGCAGCACGAGCAGGCGTCAGACGTGCGCACACAGCTGAAGTTCTTCGAGCAGCTGGAGAAGATGGAGAAGCAGAGGAAAGACGACGAGGAGCGAGAGATACTGATGAAGGCCGCCAAAGTGAGTATGAGGCGCGAGGGCGCGGCCGGCGGCTGGTGACTTTGCGCCTCGCAGAGAAAAGACAGTGTTATTAAGACACAAGATTGCTCTCTCCTGCTCCGCACTGTAGCAAATTGCAGTAATGGCAAAGCCAGAGGGATTTATCCGCTCTCCACTTGATTTGATTGTGCTGTTGCCTGGACTGAAGTACATCAGGGGAAGGGGAATGAGTCTTCTGTTAGCAGAAAAATCATGTTATATGTAATGGATGAACCTAAAGGCATCACTGACTTTACCTTTCTGGCACCAATCAAACCAACACGGCTTATTAAAACAGCGGTGTTCGCCCGTCCGCTCCAGACGCTGGGATTAGACGCTAAAGGAATTTTTTGGTTGCAGAACGTGTTAACGGATGCCGTGAGGGACGGACTTGGACATAAAGACCGAGAGAAGTTTCTAGTGGCGTCTGGGTTTGGCTATTATTTAAAAGTCGATGCGTGTCGGATGCGTCAGTTTCCAGTGCTGTCAAAAGTAGTCACGTCTATTACTCGAGTAGAAGTATTGATATCTAGAGTTAAATAGGACTTATGTGGAAGTAGTCAAGGATTCGATAGTTTTATTCAAGTAAAAGCACTGGTATGTTCAACTACGAGTTATATACAAGTAATGCAAGGAAATACAATGGTAAGGGACTATATTGTTATATTAAAATGTTACTGTATATTTATACATTGAGATGCATTAATATACAATGCAAACCCTTTAAAGAAGCATATATGCACGCTACTTAGCATAAATATAATGACTAGTATTGTAATGGTGAAAGATGTCAGATTCCTGAAGCTTGTCATCAATGACTTTTACTGGAGTGGTTTTATTGGATCAACAAAATAACATAATTTAAGAACGAAACATGTATCAAAAGTGTTTGCTTTGTTCAAAGTTCTTTGAGTCGTTTCACTGGCTGATGCGCAGGAGCGATGAACCACATGCAAATCAATAGGGTTTCGGGATGATACGATGATACTCATTCAACCACAATCAAGTTTACCGTAACCGAATAGCGCTATTTATCTGAATGTGTGTTTTTTTTTTTTTAATAATTAATTATTTATTTTTTTATTTTTGATTGATGAAAACGTGGAAACAAAACGAACCGAAATGAATTAGCAATAACGCTATTCTTATTCAAATGTAAGGAGTAGAAAGTACAGATATTTGCATTAAAAAATAAGTAGAATTAAAAAGTAGGCGGGGGGAAATACTTAAGTAAAATATAAATAGGCCAATATATAATATTATTATTTTATTCATATTTTTTCTGATGATTGTGGTCATTGAGGACCAAAGCCTCCGACGCAAAATATATAATTTGCACAAAACCCTTGAATGGTTTGAGCCATAAATGATCCTTTCACACTCTCACAAGTAAAGTAGAAATTCGAACCTGAAAACTCAGAGTGCTGTAAGGAATTGTCAACCAGACGGTGCTTTTCTACCTAATACACTTATGAAAACTACACAAGAACATCTATAGATACAGCAACAAACTGCTAGAAGCGAGTTCCCAGCATGCATTTCAACCCCTTGAAGTTTCCCTCCTTAAGATATGGTGTGATAATTCCCCACAGGAAAAGGACATGGCAACATGAAAGCCAGGGTAATTAGTTGACTTAAAATACGAATGGCGTTGATGACGCCAACGTCCCGCTCGGAAGACTCGCCGGTGCCCGTCTCCCAGCGCTGCGTCCCCGGCCTCATTAAAGCAGTCGGCTGATTGAGACGTCAGCCAGAAGATAATTGTTCTTACGTTTGTGTAATTCCTGTTTGTGAGGAGGCTCGACCTATTTACACCAGTGTCATTTCACACCAGATGAATGGAGGAATTCAAATGGTTCTCTTTCTAAAACCAGGCGCCTTTATATTGATTCTGTGCGCTTTGTTGAAATATTTCAAATAAGCATTTTATTGGTTCTGTTATTTGCACAGTTTTTGCTTTCCTATCCACAAACTAAAATGGCGACTAAAATGACAAATTTGTGGCATCCCATCAAAGTGAGTTTCAGTTTGGGTGGAAACATTGTTACCCATTTTATTTAGAAGGTAACTGCTCGTTTGAAACTTTTAATTAGAAAAAAATTGAAAATAATTAATTTATTTCCTGTTGTGCAATTTTACCTTTTTTACAAGAACAAGTGATTACCAAAAAAAAAAAAAAGAATAAGAAGTGTTAAAATGTTCAATTAATCGAGATTTTTTGATTTGAGGCCAAATTGCCCCGTCCTATTTTGTTCATTTATTTACATTTTAAAATCCCAAAGTTCATGGGCGTGTCTTTAAGACGTTGACCAATCAGCTCACGCACAAATTATGAATGGGAAAACTGATCAAAGGAAATATTTAGTTCTACACGTCATGTTCACAAAATGAAAGACATTTTAAACCATTGCCAACATTGCGTTCAGAATATTTATTGAATGTTGTTTTTGAGCAGCTGTGCTATTTATCGGCTACTTATCTCGTAGAACATGTTTGGGTTTTTTTTGCTCTCAACTTCAAAATCCCACTTCTGCGCTGATAAAAATTTAAAAGGTGTTAGTGATTCTAATCGTACAAATCTCGTGGACTGGTGTGTTTTGGCTGTAATGTGTGTCTCTCGGTTTGCAGAGTCGCTCCAGGCAGGAGGATCCTGAACAGGCCCGGCTCAAGCAGAAAGCTAAAGAGGTGAGGTTTATAGACGACTTAATAGTACTAATAAAAGTCTTCCACGTTCATTTTTCACCATTATGCCATTGTTATGACTGTGACATCATTCAGTCTGGCATTGAGACAAATGGTTTCATGCGTCTCCTAACACGTTTATTACGTGGAGCGCTCCATCACCGCCACGACTCTATCTGCTGACACGTCTGAGCACAACTCTCTCCATCTCTAATTGGGGATTTTGAAAAGCCAGTTTTATGAAAGACGCAAACATGCGAAGAAGTCGGGAGAAATGCAGCTTAAATTTCCGAAAACACCAATATGTTGCTTTTATAATCTTATAATCGCCGATTTCAAATATGCACGAATATAAGTTCTAATTTCAAATAAATGGAAATACTTTTATTCTTATATTCGTGTAAATATGGTATTAGCACTAAGTAGATTAATGGCTATTTTGATTTTCTCATTGCGGTTTGGAGAATTGTTTTTAACATGCTTTTATTTTTACTTGCTTTAACACGCTAATTTTGACAGCGCTACATTTGGTATTCTCATTACGGTTGGAACCATTTAACAAAACCCTCGAATTATTTACATTCTATTTACATTTCACTTAACTCTTACAATTAAAAAATGGAACATTATAAATATTCCTGGAACGTTTGACATAATTACTATTGATGCTGTTTGTTTAGTTTTGGCTTCAGGGAATAAAAAAAAAAAAAAAAGAAAACCGATAAATAAAAATTCAATTTCATTACAAACATCTAAATGAGTTCGGTGGTCTTACAAAATCTTGTTCTAGTTCTTCATGTTAATCTTTATTGTACTTTTGATAATGAGCCATTTTTTTTTATTTTTTTTTATAAATCAGACGCTATACTATCTACACAGTATTAATGTATATTATTTATTTATTTATTAATAAAGTATCATTTTCAGTACTCTATTAGCAACTAAGAATGCTTAGTTTCCTAGAACACTGCATTTCCTCCAAACCCAGTTTAGCCACCATATGTCACCATATGTCTCTGTTTGTATTGACAATGACTGTTGGGTCTAACCCGTCAAGAAGGATCTTTTCTGATCCTTTCTGCTTGTTTTATTCAAATCAAACGCCGTGTTGCCCATTGCATCTCGACTGCTGCAGATCTAGTGTTTGTTTCAGCACTCTGTTGTTTTTCTTACCTTGAGGCAAATCGTTATGGGAAGAGAGAAGCTCTTCTCAATGCTGCTTTCGTCTTGCTGTGTCTTTGCTTTTTTTTTTTTTTTTTGCTTTTGTTGTCGTTGATTTTTTTATTTATTTTTTAATAGTTGATACTAAATAAATCGCTGCATGTTCTTATGTCTCATCCGTGTTTAGACCATCCATTTTTGTTTCATTCATCAGATCCTTCAACTAAACTGGTTCATTTGTCATATTTACCGGAATGTTCTTTAAATTTACCATTTTGTGTAGCGTTTTAGCTATTTTTCCCCCCTGCAGAAGACTTGTTTGTTTGTGTTGACTCATTACGGGTTCACCCAGCATGCTTCACCTAGTTAACATGACGTTCTAGAAGGCGATGGATCCTCTGAAGCCCCCTGAGCCCAAAACTGCCACTCATGGAATAAAAAAACTAAACCTCGGCTGCTGAACTTCAGCATATCAAAGACTTTAGAATTGGCGCTCGAATTGTACTCGTGCACTTGACTTCATGGGCATCACCTTAATTGAACCTGCCTGGTTATTACGGGGTCTGGCTGCAGCCGGACCACAGATATGGATCGATGGAGATGGAGAGCATCGCTGGCAGCCTCGCTCTCTTTTTCTCTTGACCTTTGTAAACCATTACAGACAAGCGTTTCATTCTCCACCACCCTCTGTCTCATTGGTGACAACAGGCCGCTTGACAACTGAGGGGAAATGGTGTTTTGACAAAATGTGGTGTTTCCTAAATGCGGTTTTAAAGTACCACCAGAAACCACTCATATCAAGTCACCGTCATGGCTGTTTTGTTGGGCCTTGACCTAGTAAACACGACTTTTCGGTTTATTAGTTCGACATGGCATTGGTCATTGGACCTCAATGTAAAAACTATTACTGTAAAGGAAAAATACCTTATTTTCTGGACCATAAGCCGCTACTTTTGTCATAGGTTTTGAACCATGCGGCTTATACAAAGGTGCGGCTATTCTGCAGATTTTTTGATAATGATGATAAATACAGTAGATGCTGTTTATTTTCTCTTTTTTTCTGTCCCGTTTTAATCAGCAATGTTGCTGCCGTGTTAAACCGCAGGTTAGGAAAGGATCTATTTAGTTACATGTACATTTACAATTCAAAATCGTTCATAGAGCGGATGCGGCTTATATACAGGTGCGGCTTATAGTCCAGAAAATACGGTAATATTAATTACTGTATATGTGTTCTAAATTCCTCAAAATATGATATTATATACAACAAGTGGAAGCCACTCCCTCCCCTATGGCCAGTCTCCGAAATTACACAGTGTGAACAACGATAACGTGGTGTTCACCGAGAAGGAAAAAGAATTTCATGTTTAAAATAGTTTCAGAAACGGTAATTAATTCAAGCGACTCACTTGTTCGGTTTCACACCTTGCTGAGACTTGAACCCGACAACTCTGGCAACTGTTAGAATCCATCACATCTGACTAGACTGTGGAGAGACTGCTACTGCTGAACCACAAAGTCTCTAGATCCACTTCAGGAGAAGGTGGCTGTTGAAGATTCTATCATCCACAGGCTACACAATGCCTCTTCTACCTAAACAGGAGCAGTTGGGCGGAGATGATCAAGTTTGTAGATTTCTCCAACGCTTCTGACACTAAGAAGCTCCTACTTCTCGATGAGGAAATTAAAGGGATGGAGAAACATCTGGTGGCCTGGCAACCCGACAGACAGACCACAGTTTGTGCGCCTCGGTAGCTAAAAGCCTGACATTGTGGTCGCTACACAGGAGCTCCACAAGGAACTGTGTCTTCTTTCCTGTTCCTCGTGTACATAATGGATCCTCAACCAGAACTTTGCATAATAGTGTGAACACAACCATCTACAAGGAGGCCTTGGTGCCCATTCCCTGAAGATGGTCTTGGAGTAGAAACAGGAGAAACCACAGGTACAGGAGAAACAAGCCCCAACCTGAGCCTGTAACCATAAAGTCTGGTTGGAACATAAAAATACCTGGGACTGCTGTTGGATCATAAACTGGACTGGACATCACAGATCCTGTAAAGGAAGGGTCAGAACCTGCTGTAGATCCTCAGAAGACTGTCATCCTTCAACATCTGCATAAAGCGGAGGCAGATGTTCTACAAGTCTGTCGTGACAAGTGGTCTTCGCTGCTACAATGTGCTAGGAGGAGGACAGAAGACGTGGTCTGTGGGCACAGAAAGGGAACAAGACTTTCAAGAACAACCCACTGCACAGCATCACAGCAACAGGTCGCCAACGTCTGAGAAGGTCTTTTCTTCTACACGCTGCTTGGCTACTGAGTGGAGGGAAAGGTCACTGACCTTCTAACCTTTGGTCGAATATATAAACTGTAGTTTCTACCGTTTTTGCTGTTGATACTATTTTGCATAGACTGTTTGTAAACTGTTGTTCACATTATGTTTATGCTGTACATATATTAATACTGTATAGATAGTATAGCATTTTTTATTATATTTTTAAATGGCTCATTTTCACAAGGTTAGAGGTTTGTAATCCAATATAATTTTTCTTTTCAATTTTTTGAAAATATTTTCAAGGTTTTCAAAAAAACGTTTTTTTTGTTTGTTTTTAAAAACCTTAAATCTGACAATCTAACTTAAAACTTCTAACTTTAAAAAAATCTAACTTTAAATTCCCTGAAGCCAAAACTAAACAAACACTAAAAAAAACAATAGTAATTGTCATACGTTCCTGGGATATTTATATTCTTATTTATTTTATTATATTTATCCGTCCATCCGTGTATCCATCCATCCATATTTCTAAATAAATTTTAAAAATGTATTTATATTCCAGGTTTATTAAAAAGATCCAACCTCAATGAGAAAATCAAAATAGCTATTAATCGACTTATATTTTTGATTGAAGGTCAATAATACTAGACTTACAGTATATAATTCAATCAATAATCTGAAATTAAATTTTGAAACATTTCTAATATTTTTTTTTCCCTTTCAATAACGTTTGAATGCTGCTGCTGCTCGGCTCAATGATTGGTTCTTAAAGGTTCCAACTATTGGCTGATTTTGATTGGCCGTTTCCAAGTATTTAACTGCATTCCTGTCCACGCCGGCAAACAAACAGGTTGCGTGATGGAGGTCAGTCATTAAACTCCCTATGTGGAGCTGCAAACCTCCAGATTTCCGATGGCGTTTTTTGGTTCCTCCTTTCACTTTTCATCAAACGAGCCGATGAAAGCAGAAGTCGACGCCTCCGGCCAATTGACGATCAGCGCTGTGACACCAAACGCCGCCTGTGCCACCACAACCTTTGGGTTCACAGACGGAGCCTCCTTACCTCCTATTCCTTCACGTTTCCTGCGGTTCGTGCGTTTATTGGCCTGCGAGCGCGTTTACCGAAGCTGTCAGGGTCAGGTGAAAGTTCAGTGCACCAGATCACTGACATGCAGCCGTGGCACTGGGCGTGTTTGCGTGTCGGCTTGGTCTCTGCGGGGCATCCATGCGTGTGCTTGCAATGTGCACGACTTCCCTTCCGATTAGCATAACCCTGACTTAATTAGCATGTAAATGTTGCATTGAATTAGCGCTTTGTCAATTTCCTCCTCTTCATTATGTTATTTAGTTTATATTTGGGAGACGGCGGCGAGGCACGTGGGGGGGGTGCAATTATTTGGACAAACTGTGTTTAGCAGCACGAGTGACAAAATCGGTCAATCACATGACAAATAATCTGCAAAATGTGTCCGATTTGCATGTTCCGAGAAATTCTACACCCTCTGATAAATTGGGGGACGAGATCTTGGTCTGCCGTAATGGGCGTGTCATTGTATTGACGTGTTGAAATTATTGATGCATTTCAACATGGAATGTAACAACTTATTTTAATTTGTGATGAAATGTATTTATGTCTCTATACATTATTTGATTGCTATATAAGTACTGAATACATGCTACTATACAATGTATTTAAGTTAAATGTAACCGTAAATAATGAGATTTTTTTTTTTTTTACATGTTTGTTATTTAGACTTCAACGGTTTTAGGTTTTTCTCTTCACTTACTTGTACAATCACACATAATCACATGAATCACTCTTGTTCATACAAATAACACACTTTTAAAACCCTCTTTTAAAACTTTGCAATTTCAGTCTGGGCTTTATTTGCACGCCTGGAAATTCTTTAAAATGGTTCGTGGATGACACACAAGTCGATCTTGCTGCAAGTGTTTTTTCTTTTAGTCAGTTTTTTTTTGTCCCGGGTTCACGGCCGCAGTAGTGTGAGGGGCGGGTGGGGAGAGGTGAGGACTCTTTCTGAGCTTGGTCCCCGCCAGCACTCGCTCCTCGCAGGCCAATGGAGGGCGAGCAGCCTCCGCTCCTGGCATGGCTGGCTCTGTCACTGCCTGCCAGGCTGAGATGACTTTACCTGCGGGCTGTGCTTTTTTGAAAATTGCTCGCTCTCTCATTCTCTCACGCTCACTCACTTTCTCCCTCATTCCCTCGCGGAAAGAAATTGAATTAAGCAAGCAGATATGGCAAAAGCTCCGAGTTATTTGCTGCATTGAAGTTCTGCAAGATGCTCGCTGCTTCATTTTGCTCCACTGGGCTCTTTAGGGTCTTGGGATGAACGTAACGCACACGAAACACACACACGAAACGTTTGTACTTAATGGCTCAAGTATGGGTGCACGGTAATACTTTAATGGGCAGCTTTTCGTGCCCAGACATCGTTTATCGTCGTAATATCACGCTAATGTCGAATGTTCTCGCCGTTCAGATGCAGCAGCAGGAACTGGCTCAGATGAGACAGCAAGACGCCAACCGCACAGCCCTCGCCGCCATCGGACCCCGGAAGAAACGCAAGATCGACTCTCTCGGCTCCTCAGCCAGTACAGAGGTAAGACCTGCGGACCAGAATCTGTACGTACGCGCTTCAAAAAAAAAAATAAAAAAAATAATCAAATGTATTTGTTACATATACATACATGTATGACAGTTAGTGAAATGTTTTTTAACAATAGCTTCTTTTCACAATAAAACTAAATACAATGAAAAGCAATACAGTAGCATCAACAGATGTAGAATGCAATAAAAGAACAATATAAATACAATGAAATGCAATAAAAAACAAACAATAAAATAGAATGTAAAAGAAATACTTGTACAAATGCAATGCAATAAAGATGTGTAATAAAAGAAAAGCTGTAAGTGGGGGTAAACGTTCATATAGTTTTACCCAAAAGCAACGGTTGTAACAAATAGCAGGCTAATTTTTCTTGCAACTTGACAGAAGTGTTGTGTTTTTTGATAAAATATACTTTTATTTGTAAGTTGCGGGTGTCATTTATAAGATTGTTTAATGTGGAATCCAATGGTTAGATTTTCGATTAATAATTAAAAATATTTTCACAAACTGAGTGTGTTAACTAAGGTGACAAATCTGCTCAAAATTTGTAAAAATTGGTCAAAATGAACAAAAGAGTTACACTACGCTAAGAAGCCATCTTGAAGTTAAACAAAACGCCTGCTCTCAGTAAACAGACCATAATGTGTGAGTTTTGGTAACTTACCCACCATTTAAAAGTGTGTGAGAACTGTGAAGTGAACCAGAGACCGCCCCGCTTACTGGTACCTAATCGTTTTCGGAGCAAGATCCATCAAAACCATCCCCAAACTTCAAAACTTGTGCACGACAACTAAGAACATTTCAGAATTTTAGGGTAACGCAAGAAGACTAGAGGAAGTTTTGTTATTTTGACTCTGAGTGATCATCACTATCATCAACACTGGCTGCGGCTTCATTATAAGAGCCAACGTGAGCCTTAAATCTTCACTTTACTGGCATGGCAACAGTGTGTTTATATGAAGGGCACTAAATGTCCCCTTACGGAGAGCATAACTAACCAAATAAAAGCATTATTTCTGCTCCGTGAATGCTCTGCTGACCTCTTTCACCACATATTACCTTCATCTGCCCACACACACACACACACTGCCAAACGAGACCACCACACACAACCACAACCTGACCGCGTTAGTTTGTTGGGCACCGGCCTTCTCAGGTAGCTTCTCTCCACGCCACATAATTCGGGATTAAACACACGGGAAAGATCTCCACTTTCCAGCCATCTTTTTTTTTTTCTTTTTTTTTTTTTTCTCCGAACCACTTCAACTTTGCCTTTGGCTCCGCCGCCCCCGCCCCTCCCCTCCAACCATGTGCACACAAACGCGCTCACACCCCCTTTGATATGGAGCGGAGTGAATGTGACTTTTCTATGGGGGTCAGTCTTGGCCTGGGGCTGCGTGGCTGGGCTGCTCTGAAGGGTCCAGTCAGAGATTTCATCTCCACAGCAATGCGCCTGAAGGCCGGCGACGCCTCCAGCAGCAAAGCGCCATGTCGGAACGGCTCGGGTTGTTCCTCCCCCTCCGCCCCTGCTCACTGACAGCCAAACATCTCGTCCTCTGTCCCCGTTCGCTTCTAAATAAAACCTTCCCGCGGTGTCATTCCAGAAGCAGAGGACTCTGTCAGGGACGTGGAGATAAAACGCGGGTCTCTCGTGGGGTGGAGGACGAGCTCGCGCCCTTTGTCTGGCCGTGACGCCCTCAAGGCGGTTTGTGTTTGATTGCTATTCCGTCTGTCTTCGGCTTGATGGAGCGTGGGCGCCCCGGGCCGACCCCGCAGGACCACCCGAGGGGGGATTAGTCACAAGGGCAGGTGATGAGGACGAGTTTCAGGGCACGCTGTAATAAAGGCCGGCGAGTTCCTGTGGGCCCCGCATACCAGACCCAGCCCGGGGCCGACGTGGCAAGGAGGGTTCAGAGTTGAGTTGTCCTACACATTAATATGTTTATCCCGCTCCCGAGGCCAGGAGGTCGGACAGGATGACGGATCGTGGAGCGTTTTCACTAAGCTTCTGATCCAGGCTTTGCGTTCGTTAGGCGATTGATTCTCAAAAAAAAGCACAAGATGCGTCGAGCGTCCAAAGATTCGTTCGCCAGCATCACTTTCGACCCGCGATCTGCATAAGTCACGGCGTCGTGAGGCTCGAAAACGGTGAGGCGAGAAGAAATGTATCGCTTTTACTGAAAGCAAGGATGGATATACGGTTGCCCTTCCCTGCAGCGGAATTAACAGGCATCACATGGAAAACAATCTCAGCTCGGCTATGAAAGAGAGGAGAGGGCCATTAAAAGCAGCCCGGAGCCATGGACTGGACCCAATATCACTAAAGCAAGCTCTCAGTCACTGAAGTGAGGGCTCGCTCACAGGCAAAGAACCGTGCAGAGTTCTATAGCCACAATTAAAATCTCCCCCTCTGCCAGATCGGCCGGAGGGCAAAGACCGAGGAGGGGGAAGATAGGGCAGACGTGGAATACCAAAGGCAGATTGAAATGTGTAGCCAGTAATGAGCTGAACCAAAGCTCGGCTTTCTGCAGTAGCGCTTCCGAGTTTGAATATTAGCCACTACTGAACTGCAAAGCTACTCGCTGAGGTTTTGGTCTTTGCTTCCTCGACGTTCGTCTAAACCTGATGGCTTTTGTGGAAGAAATAACGGAGAACGTCGAGCTTGTTGTCTATAAGGGCATGTTGCGATTGTTAATAAATCGTATTTTGTATCTAAGGATGTTATTAATCCTCCTTTTGTGTTAGTTTCAAAGGAGTATCAGTAGTGGACTTTTAATTATGCACATAACACTTTACAAGTGGCATAAACCAAGAAGTTCCAAAAAGCAGTGTCTGTCTGTGTGTGTGTGTGAGAGAGAGAGAGAGAGAGTCTGAGACAAACAAATAGTTTTTGATGTTTCAGACTCTCTTAGATTTTTATTTTGTCTGCCGGGTAAAATGGACTCAAACCGCATCATTGTAAAAAATAAACATTTAGCGTGATTTTCAAAGTAAACATTCAAAGTGATCAATTTCTGAACTTTGAAAATGTGTTAGGATGGACTTTCCTCCACATCTACGACACAGTTTAGCCGATTGTTTAGTCGTTCATTTCTACTGATGTAGAATGTTTACATTAAATGCGATGATGCTAAATAATAGCTTTATTTTTTTTTTTTCATTTGCTGCTTGTCAAAAGAAAATGTAGTTCCTTCAATTTGTTTAACGTTTTGGGATGATATTACAAGACTCTGTGTGAATGGGTCAAAATTCTTTATTTAATCGTTAAAGATAGTACAGATTTATTTGATTCTATCATAGCTTGAAATATCAAGAGTCGTGCTGGAAACGGCTAAAATAATTTGTGATAGCATTGCATGTGTAGGCTGGATGTAGCTTGACCACGGCACAATGTCTAGAGGTCGTTTTCGTAGTGGAAAATATTTTTTTTAGCTAATTTTGACATTTGAGTGAAATAATTTTTTTCCGCAGTGATGTGTCGTTTCATGTGTGATATTTGTGGGTTATCTGCATATGTTTTCACGTGATAAGGAACATGAAGTCTCCGTTATCAGTTTGTAGAGGTTGCGTTGAGCATCATAATGCCAAAATCGCCATTTTCTGACCCCGGGCTACTGCCGAGGAAGGTTTTCTGGTGGAGGCGAGAACGCTTCTTTGTAGTAGCGAGGCGTTTTTGCGATTATTAAATTTTAGGAAGACCTTTGACATGGACTCAGTCTGTCACTGATCAAAGATTAGAAATAAAAATTGTACAATGCGCTTATTGTTCTGTGGGCTTGGTTTTGTGGAGAAGCCAGAACAGCAGAGGGCCTCAGAAGCGGCAATGATGTTTTTTTTCTTGGAGCGATGTCGTCGAGTTGAAGTACTTGGTGAATATTAGCTGTGTGATTTGAGGGAAATGGGATTTTTTTTGTTGTTTTGTTTTACGAAAGAACAGCTTGTTTGAGCAAATTGTTAAGGTTAATGTGTTTTATCATTTTACATCTTTTTTTTATTTTTTTTTTACATCTTTTTTTTTTTTTTGAAACTCCATAGTTTTTGTTCCAGCTTTTTGTTGAACAATGCATTTTCAAACATGTTTTTTTTTTCTCATTATCTCTTTTGTATGTTAGTTTGGCATACATGCATTATAACATGGTTACAAGATCATTAAAACATTTTCCTACCGTTACCTGCAGTCAAAAAGCCAAATGTATAACACCAATTTGTAGGCTTCACACTTCATTTTCAGTTTTCTTTTTCTTTGTAGTTTTTGGGCTGAAGTTGTAAAAGATCACTTAATCAGACAAACTTAAACAGATCTTCTGTTCTGTAAAAAGCTGCATTTTCATTTATTCACCTGCAAAGGTTTTGAATTCAGCTCGACTAACAGGACAATTTCGCCCGTTTTCTCCTAGAGTTCCACTGCATGATTTGCCTGCTTATAATGATGCCCCTTCTATTTTGCCCACATCAATGCAAAAGCATTCGGCTCCGTCAACAAAGTGAAGCCCGTGGCGGATTCAAGATGCCCATCTCAGAAATTAATTACCTCCCTTGTTAATCTTCACTAATTAAAATAGTGAGTTTATGGCTTCATGACGGCCGTGGACAACGCTCACTAAGATCTCTAAACTACACGTTTTCAGAAAGTTGGCTCTTGAATGACACCAGTTTTAACAAGACTGTGGAAGCCAAACCAAACAATCTATTGTTACCTTTTGGTTGCCAGCTACAAACTATCTCCGTTTGTGACACTTTTTTGTAAAAAGTAAATGACTTTTTACAGTCAAGCACTGAGCATACGTCATGATGTCTCTAGGAGTCGAACACACAGCGTTGGTGTTGCTATTTGTAGTTCAGTTGAACTACATGGAAGTTAGATTGATTAATAACTAACTAGTATAAAATGTCTGCCCTGGTTAGTCATACAGTCACTGACACTAACCTACATAACTGGTGAGTCGAGTATTACTATTCATTTTCGAGCATTTATCTCTGCTTCTGATCCACGTAGTTTTTTATATGACATGGAAGCACAACTAAAATACTTTATTTAGATAATTGTACACAACCAAGACGAGACAAAGAAGCTGATCAGAAAAACCGAGACACTTGAAGACTGAGTGAAACCCATTAAGATTAATATTTAGTCTGTTTTTTTTTTTTTGGTGAATAATTTGATGTTTGTCCATGTCGTGTTGGTCTTTGTTTCATTTTGGAAGGAAGAAAACAGTTGGTCCGAGATTAGCTGCAGAGGTTGCCTACATGTAGACTAATCCATTAGTGTGGATAGGTTATTGGCTTCCTTTCTGCTGCTCAAATGGAAAGCCATTAACGGAGGTAATGTGTGCTTCTGGTGAAGCCCGTGGGCATGGAGGCAGTGGAGGGTGTATCTCTCATGAAGCAAACACGCACACACACACACACACACACACTGCCGTTCTGAAGACTAACAGTCTCCTGAACATACCAGCTACCAACGTCTTTCTTTTTCTCCATTCCACGTACTTGTTCTCAACTCCCCGTTCTTCTTGAACTCTTCTCGATGTCTTTTGCTCTCTGCATCTCGTGCTTTTAAGAGTCTTTCTCGCTGGCACTCTTGACGCTCTCCGGCTGACACTGGCATGGCTACAGAGTCACATTGATCTGTGAAAAGTCCTCCGGGCCATCATGAAATATTAAATCCGAGTCGTACTCCACCACTCCTCTCCTCTCTCCGTCTTCGTCTTCTCACTCATTTTCCCACTCGTCTCTTCACATCCTCTTCTGCGTTTGGTCCGCTCGCACCCCATTTTGTCAGCCTGTCGGAGTTTGCAGGTTCTATCGGCAGTTTTGCGTTGTTCTTCAAAGCTCTGCGTCGGTTATTTAAATGTTTTTGCATTTAATATATTACAGTTGTTTTCCTGCCCCCCCCCCCCCTCCTGCTCATTCCCAGAGATTTCTGCTCGGTTGTGTAAATAATCTGTTTCATATTACTGCAATGATTCCGTGTATGTGTTAGCCGCGGGGCTATTGGCAGCGTCTGAGCGAGCCCTCCTGATCCCCCCCGAGCCGCGCAGCTACCACTGCTCCTCGTTCTATTGCTTTTTATACCCCGGCTTTATCCCCGATCCAAACACCGCAGACATTTTGCCGTTCCATGTAACTAAAGTGACACACGGGTCGGACGGCGAGGAAAAGCCGTGTGTTCGATCTGCGGCAGACGCTCTTCATCCCATCCGCGTGATTGAAAGATCCCGTACGGCGGAAGAAAAGGCCGCGCTTAAGTCCGTCAAGCTGGCGGTTTTGTCGAGCGACTCTGCGTGTTTGTGTAGCGTGGCCCCGCGGCGCAGTGTGTACCTCGTAGCCATGTAAGCTGTTGACATGTGCTATTTTTTTTAATTCAGGCAGCACAATGTGGGAGAGCTGTTTGAATTGCAGGCAGATGTAGGCAGAATGTTTGTTCTCCCTTGAGTGCCGCCCGCAGCGTCCCGCTTCTTTGTGCTGAGAACGTGAAAGCCAGGGAAAATGGGATATGCCGTTTTAGAAACGTGTGCGGAATGGTTGCAGTGTGCTAGATGTGACGTGCACGATCTGGGCCGACGTACAGGTTCGGGTGTCGGAGTAGATGCAGGAGTCGCTCGTGATCTTGAAAACTGTTGTGTAGTAGATGTTTGATGAAGTCTGGGTGAACGTACCTGGATCTGAGCTGCTGCTTTTTCAGCTTGTTCTTCAGATGATGGCCACGGCAGGCAAACGCTTGAGAAGATGTGGGGAACGAGAGAACGAGAATGCTCCCACATTTTCCCTAAACCTTACCTTCCCTTGTTTTTTTTGAAAGGGAAATTTCAATTTCAGTTGGAATTTGGAGTAAAAATGGACCAAGATATGGAGCAAAAGTTCTTTTTGAATCTGTTTGGTTGGAGGTGAAATGCAGATTCTTTTATCTCAGACACGTAGTGATTTGACGTCAATAAACGTAAACCTTGCGTGTTTCGACAGTAGACTTCCGTCTTTCTCAGGGCCGTCGCTAGGTGAAGTCCTGACGTGGTTAAGAACAGACGTCTCAGAGGCGTCACCACAACTCCGCCTTGTCCGTTGACTCCGCCTCTTACTGATCTCCTGCTGCTGCTGGATGATGTTGCTCCAGATTTGTTTTACATAAATGGTTTAAACAACTGGGTTAACAATAAATAGTCTGGCCTACGAAATCATGCTTTTATTTTATTTTGAATTTGAATTTTTTTTCGTCAATATTATTTTATTATATTATATACACTGATACTCGACTTGTGAAGTTACGAAGCTCGTCTTTGAGAAATTGTCGTCTCTAGTTACAAAATATTTTCAAGATACGAAAGGGCAAATATTATAGCAACAAGATTAAGCAAATGCAGGGAGATGAGTTTCACGTGAAGCATGAGAAAGTCCAGGTGTGTGAAAAAACAGTTGTTAAATCTTCACGCGTGTCAAATAAACCAGTAAAAAAGAACCAGTGACGTGGGTTAAAAAGCAAGATCGCCATAACTGGGGATTGTAACCGTATAGTAACGTACTGTGTGTTCGTATGGCTCCTCCTACTTAATTCCCCACCAATCGTCTCCTCTCTCACTCATCGTTAGTCAGCCTTAGCATGTTTTTTTTCTTTATTACTGCTGTTACCAATATTTTATCTATTATAAAAAAATTAAATTTACTGGTCTTGGAACAGATTAGTGAATTTATAGTGTAACTTGCAGAATTTTTGCCTTGCGAAGCGGCTCTTGGAACAGTTTCGTTTTGTAAGTAGAGGTACCACTGTATTATGGTCTAGTGCAGTTTTTAATAAATGAGGTTTTTCAAGCTTTTCCACCATTTTCATGTGCTTTTATAGTGTAGACCTGTGGCTTCAAAGACTGTTTTCTCCCCTACTGGACCCCTGACCTCCGTGTGAGCCCCTCTGACCTGAGCATCCGACTCTTCTGCTTTAGCTTTTCCGGCTGATTATTCAATTTGTGGAAGCGGGAGAGTTTGACATGTATTGGTAGCGATTGAAACTTTAGTGAGCTTGTGAAAGTCCTGGACTTCCAACCAATGGTCAAGCAGGATCAGTCGTGCGGAGAGATGAATTCACGAGGGATGTGAGATCATGAGCACTGGCAGCACTACAGTGGCGTGCGGGCGTGGCTCAGGCCGGGGGTCTGGGTTTCATTCCCGCGCTGCCCCTCAGCTTCGCCATTGGCTGGAGGCGAATGAGCCACAGCGCTCCCGCTGATTAGAAATGCCCTTCCCCAAAGCCTTTAATTATTCTGGTGTCGACCCGTTTACAGATTACAACCCTGGCTGATACGCTGCTTCACTCGCCTCCATCTTCACGCTGAACACCAAGTGAAAGGTGGTGGAGGCGGCGGCCAGCGAGGGGTTAATGTGAAGCTGCGCGGCCCGGGGCGGGGCCGTGTTCCTGCAGAGGCGCGGCGACTCATTTCCCCAAACGCTGCAGCCTCGGGCTCTCCGTAACCTTTGGAGACCACAAGAGTCTGAAGCTGGAGCTGGAGCTGAAACTTCTCCCTTCTCCCAGTTTGTTTCTCCTCTGGACCCAGCGGCGGGTGGTGGCGTCTCCTCCAGGCTTGGAGGTGTTCTTCACGACAGCGAGGTCCTCACACACTCCTCAGCTCATGTGCTTTCAGAGCAGCGTCTCGCTCGCAGCCGGCGGCGTCTGCTATATATTCATCCATATCTTTACACATTTATGCAGCTTAACAAGCTCCATCTCCAACGCACCACTAGCGTCGTGTCAGGACGCCGCCAGCGCCTTCACCCACACACGCACACACACACGCAGCGAGGTGTTCCTACTCAAGGCCGACGCACAACTTGTTCTGTTCCCGAGCTTCAGTCGCTCTTCTCAAGCGTCGCGTCATGTTGTCGGAGAGTGTTGGACACGTAACCGGAGGCTTCCCGTCACTCCCAGTGGGCGTGGCCACCCATTCCCATGTCCAATCACCTTGGAGGTAATAAGAAGGCTCTGCAGACGCCGTGAGGGTAGATGTTTGGACCCGCCCGTGTAAACGCCCCAGAGCAGGGTGTGTGTGTGTGTGTGTGTGAGCGCTCCAGGCCGCTTCTCTAGGGCGTGGCTGTCCCACACCCACCCCGGACCCCCCCACACCTGCTTCCTGAGGAGTGATGTCACGCCTCCTCCCCGTCAGGTGGGCGTGTGATTGGCTGAAGACACTCAGCTCTCAGCCCGCGGCGGTGGGAGTGTCTTCCTGAAGCCCGCAGACAGTACACACACACACACACACACATCACGTCCTGTGCAGGTGTGCACACACACACACACACACACACACACACACACACACACACACACACACACACAAGAGCACTGAACTGGAGGAGTTCTCAGACCATTGTGTGTTGACTCTCTCTTACTCACTCACTCACTCTCTCTCTCTCTCACACACACTCACTCACTCTATCCCACCAATAAAGGTTGAATAATTGAATTGAATTGAATTATTTTTATCTTACTCACTCTTTCTCTCACACTTTCTCTCTTTTTCTCCTTCACTTTCTTACTTTTTCTCTCTCTTGTCTCTCTTTTTCATGCTTGTCTGTCTGTCTTTTCATGTATATGTCTCTAAAACGGTCTCTTTCTCCAGCCATTTTTACATCAATTTGTTTTTGTAATATGAGGCAATGTTGGAAATGTTCAATAAGCACATTTCAGTTGTAATTTTTTCAAAGTCAAAGATGTTTGTCTCTCTGTATTTTTCTCTCTACCACTCTCTCTCTTTCACTCTTGCTTGTTCTGTCTATTTCTTTTGCTCTGTCTCTTGCAGAATTATTATTATTATTATTATGTGTTATCCACAATTGTTTTCAGAGGCTTTCACAGTTTAAAAACGAAACAAGTCAAAGCGGTTTACGTAATAATGCAAAACATGCATCTATAAATAAACAAGAAAAATATACAGTATTCATGTTATTTTTGTTTTGTTTGTTTTTGCTACGCTGTTGTGTGCGCGGTGACCTTGTGTCAGAAGAGAGCTGATTGGATGCCCAGAATGTCAATCAAAAGACACATTTAATAATGAGGAGAGATGATTGGCTGCTGTCTGGTTATTATCCACATCGTCTGGTTGATCGCAGATGGAACGTCACTGGTGTAGTTGGTTCACAACAGAAGCTACTAGTTACTGGTTTGTCTTCTACCAGAGCGTCGCACTACATTACCCACAGTTCCCTGCGCAGAAGCTTCCACCAATGGCTTTCTAACTAGACAAAGAGCTCATCAGGCTTGAAATAAAATCCACTTTTCATTGCAAAGAAGCTTATTTATGCTTTTTTATTTTATCTACAGTGGTACGCCGACTTGGGAAATTAATCTGTCGAGAGCCATTTCGTCCAGCAATAATTTCCTTACTTGAGCCGTTTTTTACATCTAATTTGTGCCATGACTTCATAAATTGAGGCATTTTTTTTTTTAAATGATAAAGTATTGTTCATGAGTGTAATGAAAACACGTTACATAGCAGTTGTTTAGTTTGCCCTTTGGCAGATAACGGTACAGTATATAATGATATGAACGCTTACCGCCATCTTTGAATGACCTAATGTAAATCCCTGAGAGTTCCGTTATTTGCACCATGTCATTTCAGAATCTACGGTAGAGAAAAAACCCATCGCCGTTCTGGTAGAACACAGGCTTATTTTATAATATTAGAAGCAAAATATTCAAAACTATCTAGTGTTTTTTGTTTATTTAGCGTGTGTGAAGATTAAACAGCTGCTTTATACAACATCTGGATTCTCATCTCCATGCACGCTAGTGGTAAGAAAAAGACGCGCTCCTTTCCTACAGCAAAATTATTTCAGAACTTGGGACGACATTTTCGCGGCGACATATTTTGTAGCTTGGGATTTTCGTTATCTAGGACACTAGGGCTGGGACGAGACATTTTTCCCACGAGACGAGACACTAGGCTCACGAGATCGAGATGAGATTTAGATATTTAAAAAAAAAATAATAATAATCTTTGACAAATAATATAAGGAGAGCAAGATTTTATCTGTATTTTTTTTTAACTAAAACATTCAAAACTGTTGATGCATTTCACTTTCTATTTTCATCAATTGTATGCAGTGATAACCAAATAACCAACATAATATTGATCATATGCGAATATGAAAATATGATGCCATAAATAGCACTCATGAGTCTGGGTGCTACCACTGTCTTAAAAAAAAAAAAAAAAAAAAAAAAACTAAAGTCCTAAACAAACGATGTAGTGTGGTGGTCAGGACGTAGTAGCGACTGTGGCTAGTGCTAATGTCTCTGTTTGCTGTTCCTCTGCAGTGTCCCGCAGGCCCTTCAGGATCCTCCGCCAGCTCTACCTCATCCTCGGGCCGCCAGCGCATCACTCGGGTCAACCTCAGGGACTTGATCTTCTGCTTGGAGCAGGAGCGATCCACATCCAGGTCCATGCTGCTCTACAAGGCCCTTCTGAAGTAGCTCCTCGCGTCTTCCCTGCGCCCCTCACGCTTTCTAGTGAGTGCCTTCAGACTCACCTGTGGCGTCCGCAACGTTCTGGCGACGGATGGGCTTTGGTGGACCCATGAACCCTCATTGAGCCGCGTCGATCTTTTTACTCGCCAACTTGAACTGGGATTTGAGGTTTTTTTTTTTTTTTTTTAAATCTTCGGCCGGACTGGAAAACGCCCCATTTAACCCCGCCCCTCGTTTGCAATACTGACACTGGAGACGTGGAGGCCAAGCTCCTGCTTTCTGAGGCCTGACGTGTCCTCGACGTTCCTTCAGTAACTTATAAGTCCTGTATCTTTTAATCAAACTCTGAAGAAACATCCGGATGGTTTTTTTTTTTGTTTGTTTTTTTTTTCTCTTCTCGTATAGTTACTGATTATGCAAAATGAAGAAATTCTGTGTTGTTAAAACACTGACTGTCTTTCATCCTATTGGATGGGGTTTTGATATTCAGTGACCGTGTGTGTGTGTGTGTGTGTTCAGTATACTGTGAAGTGGTGCCTTACTCGGCCCTCGTGGGCACCATGGTTTTTAATCAATCCAACGGCATGGAATCACCAATACGCTCGTACTAATATGCACCGCTTGATCATGGCCGCCGGAGCAGGATCTCTCTAACTTATTTGATGAGGATTGGCTGTATGTGTTGCTAATTTTTCTTTTTTTAAATATTAAACGGGATGGTTTTTATAGAGTGCGGTAATAATTTTTAAATTATTATTTTGCATTCGGGGGTCCTTGCGTGTTTGGAGGTCTCGGTTTCACTCTGGGCATTATGGTCTGTCTCATGCCGGACGTTTGGTATACTGCCCTCTAGAAGACGGAATCGCCACTGGATGTTTCTCTAGCCTCACGTTTTATCGATCGCACACGTCGAACGTCGATTCCTTTCGGATCGGAGCGGAACGCTTTCCGTCTCGGTTTTTATTTGTGGTGTTTGTCTGCTGGATGACATGTTTCGATTAAAGAATTTGTCTTTTGTCTAAAAACATATCTATTAGAATTTCTATTTTTGCTAAATTTAACAGTTTTTGAATGTTTGTTTGGTTGGTTGGAGGAAAAAAACGCTCATCTATGAAATTTGTACTTTTGTAAAAGAATAAAGTTCCTAATTATAATAATTTGATGTGTGTGTGTCTGTGTGTGTGATACTTGTCTTTTGGGATTTTTTAGGTAAGATCCAGGAATTTTGACTCGCAAGACAATGGTTTTTCCAATTATAGGATGTAAAGAAAATTGGGAAACTGGGAAGCCAGTGTTTCTAATAGTTATAATATATATATATATATATACACTGTACATGAAAAAACAGAGGACCACCATAGTTTTATGAAAAACGATTGGTTTAAAATAGGCAAAAACTCAAGTGTTCTTTTTTTTTTCAAAAGTTCATTTATCAACACCAATTACAAAAAAAAGAGAGTGACAATTCAAAGAAACACATGCCTGACATACCACTATGATTTATACCGATAATGATCCATTACAAAAATGTTTTTATTTAAATAATATACATTTGCACCGTACTGCAATATACATCTTGACACGACATCCAATAGAGCGTTTTTTTAAATTAAGCTTTTACGCAATGTCTCTAACAATCGACGCTTCTTGTTTTAAGAGCCGAAAGACCATTAGCAATTTGGCGGAATCACACGTGTCGGTTAGCCGCTATGTACATCGCGCGGCAAATCAAGTACGTTTAAACATTTGTCGAATGTGGGGAGAAAAAAAAGAATCCGACCAATCGCGAAAAGCGCATAATGCGACACGTCCGTGACATTTCCATCACGCTTGCGTTGTGAAATGGCAGGAAAAGCGTCTCGCTAATGTGCCTTTACGACACATTACGCAATTGCGTCTGTTTACCAGCCATCAAATTAACCTTTCCAGTTGAATCTCTCGCTGCGATCTCTCCTCGAGTGTCTCCCATTGCGCTGTTTTCCTAGCGGAGAGCCGGCAAAAAGGGATTGTGGGAAAGTGACCTTAACTCCCGGAGAGAAGTCTCTGCCTTCAATCTGAACCACAGCCCCTCCTTCTCCGGCCTCGAGACCACCATCCCCACGCGTCCGGCTCTGACCAGTTCATTACCCATCTGAAGGTGTTGCTCTTCTTACCAACCCTTATCTGGAGGCCAATCAAAGCGGGTCAACTTGAGATGTTCGGAGCTGAGAAACTGCATTTATTGACGCTAAAAGCTTCTCTTCCTCTTTTAGCCGCAATATCTCAGATCTAAAAGCATCTCCAGACTGTCTGCTCGGGCCATGGAGCCTCCAGCCAAAGCATCTCCACAGTCAGAAGCAAGCGCATCCGACGGCAGATGACTTCTTAAGCGCTCTAATATCCTTCATTTAGCGAGGAAAAAGCTTGATCAACCTGCAGCTGAACGGATTCACGGAGACGGTGAAAGGAGAACTTGAAATTTTGAATCGAAGAACAAACTAAGAGACGGACATCAGAACCTGATTATCTTGTCATTTCAAAAGGCTTCAGCTCGAGGCGTGTTCTTCAGGAGGAGACTTCCTTTACTCTCAAGGGTCTTGGAGACAAACGTTGGGATTTTTGCGACTTGAGTTGGGACGGTGTTGCTGTAAAGTTCGTAAAGCGTCTTTTTGAAGATTTTTGACGTCGTCAATGAAATGAAGTCATAGATTTACAAAGATTTGGGTCCAGTTCAAGCGGTCAGAAGAGTCTGGACAAACTCTTCCAGTGGTGGATTGGTCCGCTGGCGTCTCCGTTCCCCGCTGGAAGAAGACGAGGAGTTTGGCAGGAGATCCCACTAGTCCAGTGGTTCTTGTTTTATCCTGATGGGCGTGTGGCTGGTCTGACACCGTCTGTCCTCACGACTTAGGATATACTCGCTGAACTGGGAGGAGTCCACGCCTCCGCCGCACGACGCCACCATGCTGAAGCCCTTCTGGAACAATCTCTCCAGGACCTAGAAGCCATTGAGATGTGTTAGTATTGTGGCTAGAAGACCATGGTGCAATGCAAGACTGAGGTGAATATTTCACGCGCTAGACATCATGGACCATCTGGAAAGTTCTGGACCTTCTTGGAATACTAAGGTCTTAACTTTAATTTTAGGAAGTTGTAATGACTTCACACTTTGCTTGAAAATTGAACCCCGAAACAGAATGTTGTGTACCGAGGTTTCACTCTAAACTTTTGACGCTTCCATATAAGTGCAGGATGGTTTGGATCTCGCTAAGAACGTTACTTTTTAAACGATGAGGAGTCTTTGATGTAAAATTAGTACACGGCTTAACGGATTTCTGCATGGATGTAAAACTTTCCCCAAACACTAGGCACAACAGAGTAATGTAAGGAGCAACTTCCAATCAGCAAAGTCTATTTGTCAAGCTGACAGAATCTCGCAGCAGAATTAGCTAATCAAATCGCTAGCAAACAGTGCAGAACGTTCTTGGAACGCTTCACAGGTTTCCCAAAATTGTGATGGCGCTTTCGCTAACTGGGAGAAGACGTTTTTGTTCAACTTCAAGATTTTTTTCTATCATTGAGACGCTTGAGGTTGGTTTCAACGTTGTTTGGGCATGGCCAATCTTAAGTGTGCCGATAAGTTTGCACACCCCTGGTTAAGTAAACATCGCACTCCCCCCATAAGTACACATCTCCTGGTTAAGAACACTCAACACCCACAATGAGTACGCTACCCTCGGTTAAGTTTGCGCCACTCCCTCTTAAGTACGCACCTCCTGGTAAAGTACGCACTCATTGGTTAAGCATACACCCTAATTAAGTTAGCACCCTCCCCCTGGTTTAATATGCACTCCACCTACAAGTACGCATCTCCTCGGTTAAGTAGGCACCGCTCCCTGATACGTAAGCATCTCCTGGTTAAGTAGGCACCGCTCCCTGATACGTAAGCATCTCCTCGGTTAAGTAGGCACCGCTCCCTGATACGTAAGCATCTCCTGGTTAAGTAGGCCCGAGCCTCACAGAATCCTGGATGTGCAGTCCGTTCGGCATCTGCTTGGTCTTTAAACAAGCTCTTTCGTTCATGTTGGTACAACCTTTCTGGAACCGTGTCCCCGGGGCCTAGTCGAAACTCCGGACATTTTGTTGACACGAGACACTCGGGGAAAGTAAACTCCTATTTATGCCACTCTATCAGCACTTCACGTCGTTGCATCAAGACACATTTAAAATGTGCAATCTCAGTAACGGCGCTATCAACAACTTCACGCTTGCATTACCCTCAGACGCTTCTCACTCCAGACCATCCATCCGGGATGAGGAGTGCGCAGACTTCCCCTGGGCTGTTTACAGGGGTTTGATGCCGAGTCAAATGAGAATAGACTCCCCCACTGACAGCCCACACTGAAGCTTTCATTACAAGCCCAATACACACAATCTCAGCTACTGTTGGAGATCCCTCACCGACAGGCGTCTCTGGGCGTCCGCCGTCACTGTCATCTCCCCCCCCCCCCCAAAAAAAAAAAACAAATGAAATGTTTTATCTGTCGGAGTGCTTGTAGATTTTTATTTTTTTTTTCGAAATTCAATACATGCAGCCTTGAGTATTCACTTACTCCTGCACTTCTTTCAAGTGTGCTTCACATGAAAATGAAAGTTCTGGCTCGGGGCTACCAAGGCAGATAAAAGTCCCTCCGCACACACACAAAAAAGAGGAGGAGGAGGGATCAGTGGAACTGCACAGGGCCTGCGAAAAAAAAAAATGTGTCCATCCTTATCCTCACTTTGGAAGTTGAGGGTGCGGAGAAACTTGAAGAGGAAATGAACACTCCGTGCGACTTGTACACAGATGAGGAGAAACACCGGACCACTGATGTGAGGCGTCTGCCATTGACCAAGCCACTTCTTTTCCAAACCGTGGTTTTGTTATCGCGACCCGACGTGGGTTTTGATTGCATCAGTGTGACAGGAGATACGTTTATCTACTCGCCCTGTGGCTTTCAGGTTTGGCTTTTTCGGTGTCGAACTTGACTTGGTCAACTGGTCACTTTTAGGTGCAAGGTGAAATTCTGCTAAAATGGACCCTTGACATTTTGGCTTTAGCGGGCAAGCTTTTTGAACAACCTTTTTAGAACCCAAGTAAAAACACGTATGTTATCAAACTTCACATTTGTCCTAAATGTCACGTTGAAAATGATTTAAAATGCCTCTTTTTAGGGGCAGGTTGTAATTTATGATATTTTCAAGATATAGCGTAAAACCTATAATAGAACACCCATGGCGGTCTATTGTTCAACTCTTCCATCTGGTGACTTTCTACTAGAGGTGGCGTTCTATTAGAGGTTTTACGGTAATTCGCAGTGTGGGTGTTTTTAATTGTGTTTTGTGACTAAGTCCGGACATAACAGACCTCATAATATCCAGAGTCCGTTATATCCAGGCTCCTTTAAATGGGCCAGGGGTTCACTTTTCAATTCCAGAGCATGAGCACAAAGTCAATACTCTCGTTTTTAACTCAACATTACACAAGAACTGAAATGTGTATGTAGAAGAGAAGGTCTGACTTGAGCCGGTGCTATATTTTCTTGATGTGAGATGATTGCACACGGACTGTCAGAAACCTCTCGCTCTTCACACACCAAAGGCCTGAGATTCTGACATTACACTCGCTGCTCTGACGGTTGCATCACTCACCAACTTTCTTACACTAAACGGCTACAATTTCTACTCTCTCTCCATGTCTGCGCCGATGTCTCTCGCCCGCCGTCACTTCTCTCTGATCTGCCGTGTCGTATTTCATAGGTGGGTTTGTGCGAGCGCTCGGAGACGACGAGTGAAAACCCACCAGCGTTATTCCATGTGAAATAACCGGCGAAAAAATATTATCAGACACACTAATTAGTTCTACAGAAAGTCAATTAGGTGTGTGTAAGAAAGTAGCATAAACCAGTTTAGGTTGTTCAAAGAAACCAAAGTACAGTATTAAAAATGTAGCATGTGTGTTTAAAACGCTCCGGGGCGCAGAAATGTTGGAGCACTTTTTCAAACCGAGAGATTTGTCTTAAGGATGAGTTAAAAATAAATTATGCATATTTCCCCTCTTCTCCTCTCATTTTCATGACTTTATATTCCTACATTTCCATCGCCTCTAGGATTCAAGGTGTTGGACGGTAGAAATCGCGAGCCTGCGAATAGAAGCTGTGCGCGGTTTCAGCGTCTCTGAAGCATCTGAATCGCGGGCCTGGAATGTTTTTTTATACTGGTGTTTGAATCCGAACCCGAACCTCCCGAAACCCATTCAAGTACAAGCCTGGTAGAGTCCAGATGTTTCAAGGTATCTCAGTCTGAGACGTGAACGTGACGGCAAATGACCATGGTAAAAAATCTTTACAAAACCCTTACCGTGTTTCTGATAAGAGATGCGACATTTACTGCGTTGTTTAGCACATTCTGTACGCAGAATGTTCCACAAGCATGAATTGTTTGCCTCTTCCAAAAAGAAGCGCATACATTATCTCTAAAAATGTGTCACATTTCTGTAATTGAATAAAATACATTGCCAGTGTGTGTATACAGTAGATAAATACATTTTTATTTATAAGACGTTTACTGGTTTTATGCGAATATAAGCACCCCCCTCATTTGAAATCGGCACCCCCGGAGTTTTTGAGCTGCTAAATTTGGGGAAAACTTGGGTGCTTATACTCGTGTAAATACGATAGTTATCTGTCTGTGCATGAATGATCAATTGATTATGGAAAAACTGGTAATAAAACTATGCAATTAGATAAATTAGGTTGATAAACTATCTTTACAATTGCAAAAAATCCGTAGATTGAAAAATTGTAGATTCAGATGGATGGATGATCTATCAGTCTCTCTGAACATTAAATACAGTCTCCATCCATCTCTGAAACCAGAATCTGTCCGTCCATCCATCCATCCATCCAGTATAAGTCACGTAAGCGGTGTGGCAGGATAATGGGTGCTGTACCTGCACAGAGTTGAGTCTGCAGTAACCGTTGAGTGGAAAGCGGATGACGTGAGTCGGGTCCTGGTTCCATCCGGCGTTGACGGAATTGCACATGACGTCGCCCGTCTCGGGGAAAATCTCCTCTATGAGGGCCTTGTCTCCGCTGATGGCGATGCGCTCGCCCAGATCAGGGGTCACCCGCACCACCAGGCACTCGCAGGGCTGCGCTGCCCGCCGCTGCTCACGGTCCAGCTTCCAGCGCTCCAGCTCTTTCACCATGGGCGTCAGCTGGTAGTAGCGCGCCTCCTCGTACAGCAGCTGGAACTCCTGCAGGAGCCACACGTGCACATCAACCACTGGACCAGACCTACCACACTTTCTAGAAGAGACTAGAAGCCTAGAACCACTGAGTGCGCGGACAGATGGAGAGAAATACGCCGCCAATCAGCCACTTGAGCTAAGAGCGCTAACAAACTAGCACGAGCGGCTTACGTTACAGCTAATATTTCAAAAGACTTATTACGATCAAAACAACATTTTTGACTGTATTTAAGTGGAATTTTAATCTCAACTTATGATTCAAATTATCATAGCTGCAGCGTTGGTGTTGCTAGCATTATTAGCTTGCATATGTGGCTAAACGTTAAAGCTAACTTGTTATTTATTTAGTATTTAGTAATTGCCGATATTAATGCTAAGCTAAATACGCTGTTAAGAATGGAGGCTTTTGACACGAAATACAAACACACACGAAGCGCCGCCATTCTGACCAATGAGCTCATTTCACATCACGTGTGGTTTAGCATTGAGCGTTTAGCATTCAGACCAAAGCTTGGGAGACGTTTGCTTCTCTGACCCGTCTTTGGCCGGATGGGGGTGCGAGCCCCCCGGCTCTCTCACACACACACACACACACACACACACACTGGGGTCGGACAGCACAGATTGCCGCGGCTGCCCGAGGGCGTCTTCACCCTCCAGCACGTTTCCCCATTTACACTCGCCTTTCATTCACCACTAAACCAGATGGCGACGTTTCGTCAGCCCTTTCATTCGAAGCAACCCAAAAGAAAATATTTTTTTCTGATTTCTGCCATAAATGACATGATGCAGGTCGACGTCTACGGGGAAAACAGACCAGCGAACAGGTTCAGTTCAAGCGTTTATCTAAATGTAAGGAACATTTAATAATCTATTAAGAAACCAAATGTGTAGGGTCCTATTTTGAGTTTTAATAAATAGTGTTTGTGAAAATAAATACATTCACATTGTGTCAAGTGTAAATACTCACTAAAGTGAATATAGTACATGTGAAGATATTTCTATGTGCAGATACATGTGAACATAAACACATACAAATAAAAATATAACTATTACATATATATAATATACATATATTATAATATAAATATATTATATATAATTCTAAAAGTATAAAATATTCACTTTATTTTACAAAGATTCAACCAATTTTTTTACAAACTATACAATATTTTGATTTATTTAACCAAACGTTTCATCCTTAATATTAAATATGTTTAAAATGTGCTCATCATAACTCGTGGGCTCTGTCGTAATCATCCAAACGCTTAATTGATGAGCCCATATTGACAGACAGACAGATTGATAGACAGACAGATAAACAGATAGATAGATAGACAGACAGACAGACAGAGAGAGAGAGAGACAGACAAACAGAGAGAGAGAGAGAGAGAGAGAGAGAGAGAGAGAGAGAGAGAGAGAGAAACAGACAGACAGACAGACTGACTCACAGACAGACAGAGTACGAGTGTTTGAATGGATAGACCGATATCTAGATTGTGGTCTTTTATTTTCCCACTTCCTGTCTCCTTTTTTTCAGTGAAATCCAAGTTCCTCTCCAATTCCTCGTACAGTAGAGGAAGCCATTGTGTCCCGTGGCTTTGATACGTCATCACATGAGTGTCGGTCAGCTGGCGGCCCGTTGGCCTCATTCCGCCTGTGATCTGGAGCCTCTCGGCTCTTCCTCCGCGCCCTGTAAACCGACTCACTCCACCGCGGGCTACGCCACGGAGAAACAATAGCACCGGCCGTCTCAGACGCAGCGCCGCGTTACAATTACCACGAGAAAAGGAGTTGTTTTCCTCCCTCCCCCTCTCCTCTTTCGCTCCCTCTTTATTCCCTATGTTCCTTTCTTCAGCCCATACTGGTGCTGACAACATGGATACGGAGACTTTAGGCCTTGGGGCTCCAGCTAATTCAAAGAAAAACACGCTGGGCTTCTTTCCCAGGTCTGTGTTTTAACAGCGCTCCCGCTGTGAGTCACTTTTCCAGAAGACAATCTCAAAGCAGCGGTCCGCAGCGAAGAGCAGTCTCTAGGCCATATCCACACGGGCCAACGTGCGGCGCGCTTCTCAACAGTCGGCGAGGAGAAGCAAAGTGTCGCCCATTAGGCCAATCCGTCGAGTCATGGGAACACGGGAGATGTAACAGACATCTGGGAGGAGACCAGTCATATCCCATCACCTCTCAAAGGAGATGCAACTCTATCTGCCTCCACTAACAGGCTGGTTTCACCTACCGCCGGACGCCCACTAAACCAGTTTGGCCTCGACTGGATCACCGCCATGGACCGGATTCTGGGGTTTGAGGGACTGGTCGGGACACGGCGAGCTTTGATGGAGCGTAATGGAGCGTAATTGTTTATTATGTTGTGTTCACACGTCTCCAGTCCCGAGGTGGTGAGGTTTGAAAGGTGTTGCTGGTTTAATTCGCTCTGGAGGATCCGATGGCGATCCGGACCCATCAGAAACTCACTCTCACTGGCACACCTTCACACTACACTGCGGTTTCAGACGGATGTCGATTCATCACACAACTCAATTATTCAAGTTTGATTTTAAAATTAAAATTTAATCCTGAGCCAAATGAAGTTTGAATGTGTATTAAAGAACTATTGCATTCTGCACAACCTTACAATCATCATGGAAGTATTTTACATTTTAGTGTGAATTAACTTACAATTGTAAGTGTAAAATCTACATTTTCTATTTAAATCTACACTTTATTCTTGTTTAAAATTATTTCATATTGTTAGGTTAATGTATGCTTTATCTTTGATGGCAAAACATGTAATTAAAAAAAAGTTTACAAAAGTTTGTGTTGGGATTAAATCAATCTTTTAAATTGTACCTCTTTATAAAGTTTATAACAGAATCATTTGCATTATTGTAATTTACAACAAATCAATTAATTGTTATGAAAATGGTATTTACAAGCATAAACTCTTCACTTTACATTACAAAGATGACCTTAAAATAGCTTAAAATATACGCAGTATCACCCTTTTTTACACAACAATTAGCAACACTTCAATAGTTATTGTTTAGGGTTTTTTTGGTTTCATCAAACGTTATTAATATTTAAGACATGCTCATCGTCTCTTTTTGCCTGTAGTAGGCGTCCAAGCACTTTATTGAGCCCATAATTGCAGTGTGGGGGTCTCTGGGCTCCGCTGGTCAGACTCACCTTGAAGTCGTCGGGCAGCAGTAGTTTGCTGGTTCTCAGGTAGCTGAGGATGTAGCGGAAGATTTCTCCGTCCCTGTCGATGAAGTAGTGCTGCTTCAGACTGTCCAGCACGATGGGCTCGGTGCCGTTGAACAGGCGACTGATTCTGTAGAAGGACCCGCGATAAACCAGATCAAAACTCATCCGCGTCTTTCTCCAACCCAACATTCTCAACACTACTGCAAATATTTAAGTTAGTGTTTTATAACCCGATTGTCGGCGGAATGAGGTCAACCGTTTGGAATTATGCTACTTCTGTTCTTTAGCTAAATCCACTTTATCTTTGCAAAACGTTTCTATTTCATTCTCTCGCCCTCTTCCATTCTTTCCTTCTCTTTCTCATTCTGGAAACCGATGCAAAACACTTAATAAGAAAACCAATTCCCTCTTTAGTGCCTCGGGTGGTCCTTTTCTCATATGGTCTTGCCGTTCCCCCAGTTAGAATTTCACCATATAGCTCAAGGCAATCTTAGTTTTTCATCTCAGCCTCTTTTTTTTTTTCCTTCCCTCCAAAAAGCAATTAAAATGCTGCCTGCTTTTCCACCCTCCCCCATGATCCTCTCCTCCCTCCTTTCCCTCGCTCTCTCGCTCCATATCCATTAATAAATCAGAGCAAGCCACTCTCTCCGTTAACCTGAACACATGGGCCCGCGCCGTACCAGTGTCTCCCTCCGAACAGGTGGCGCTTCTTAATCTGCAAACCTCTGTGGATTATGTCTGTGCAGCAGGTAGGAATAATACAACTCTACAAGTGCCAAATCTTAAAACGGGACCCGTGGTGGTTTAAACCAGTGATGCCCAACATGCGGCCCGCGGGCCAGATCCGGCCCTTGCAGGTGTCACACTGCACATGGTGATTAAACTACATTTAGGAGAAGCAGTTACAACTGTACGCGAATATTAGTACTTTCATTCTGAGATGACCTTTAGACATCTCAAATTTAAAGTCAAATGTCAGTGTTTTAAGTCAAATGTCAGTCCAAATTTGTGAAATTTGGAAAGTTTGCGAGCGCTTACGAGCACATAATTTTGTGAACAAACTCCATCTGTGATAACGTTCCAAAATTGGAGAAACAACTGCAGAAGTTGCACTAAAATAATCATCAACAAGTATTAATTGTTCCATTCTTATCATCGAGTTCGGTAACTCTGCAAATTTTAAAATTACATTTTTCATTACCGTGAAAGTTTCATGATATGAAAGTTTGGACACTAACCTAAATAATCTCAGATTCCCAATTACGAGACTGGGATCAGAACAAGAACTACATTTATTTCAAAGGTCAACAAAGGTTGTCAAATCCAACACACAGAGGTTAAAGACCAATCAAGATCAGGGCGAAACTTCTCCAATCAAAGCCGATGAAAAACCAACCGTCACGAGGGGTTGTGAACGTACCTGGAGTCTGGGAACTTGGTGAGAGTGGCCAGGCTGCTGGTGTACATGTGGCCGCCAACATCGATGTGGACCGGAGCGTTGGCTTTGGTCAGCTGAGCCGGCAGCGGGATTCCCTGAGCGGCCAGAGGAGACACTGGAGACCGGGTCAGAGAGAGCCGAGACATGCTCCTTCCCTCCTGCACAAACATCACAGTGTCAGACACACAGATCCTGGTCGCTTTGCCTCCGCTCCCGGCCTGCCAGCGAGCGAGTGAGCGAGAAAGAGAGAGAGAGAGAGAGAGAGAGAGAGAGAGAGATCACCTCCACATCTTCTTTTCAACTGCGTTTATACCTGAAGAATTAGCACCACAAGTCCAATCAAGAACATTTGCCTGCTGCCCCCCCCCCTTTTTTTTTTATAGAACCGGAGGGGAGAAATGGAGTGATGCTTATTAGCGAGAGAGAGGGAGAGAGAGAGAGAGATATCCTTGTACAGTAGGTGTCTAGCTCCAGGGAGAAAAGATGGAGAAAAGTGTAAACTCCCAATTAAAGATACTGGATGAGTGTGTGACGCACAACAGCTCAACACTAACGAATCAAAAAGTTTCTCCGGAAATTAAATCAATATTTGAAACAGGAAAGTTGTCACCCACTCCCCAAAAATGTCAAGTTTTGTGTTTCACGTTCAAAGCGAGAGATTGTCTGGCATAAATAATGTGTGACGTCAGTCAAGTATAATGTTTAGAATAACAAAATCCACCTTAACAGATGGTTACAGTCCTATTTCCTCAGGCGTGACGCCTCCAGCGTCGAGCCCATCACTTCAGGCTTCTCTGTTCATCATGCACCTCAACATCTCCATCCATCCATCTGTCTATCTATCCCTCTAAACTCACTAGCAAATATACATACACGTGGATGGATGGATGGATGGATGGATGGATGGATGGATGGATGGATGGATGGATGGATGGATGGATGGATGGATGGATAGATAGATAGATAGATAGATAGATAGATAGATAGATAGATAGATAGATAGATAGATAGATAGATAGATAGATAGATAGATAGATAGATAGATAGATAGATAGAAACAAAGGACAAAGTCTGGCACGGTGGTACACTCCATAAAAAAAGATAGAAAGAGAAAGACAAAAAAGGAAAACTGAGAGTAAAGGGTATATAAAATGTAAAGACAGATAGATGAAAAGCAAAGATGGTAAAAAGTAGGGGAAAAGAAGGATAGTCGACAAAATATGTGTGAAGAGAACTAGATAGCAAAGAAAGGCTGAGGGGAAAGTCGAACATATTGTACACTCCATAAAAAAAATGGAAAGAGAAAGACAGAAACGGAAGACGGGTAAAAGTCACAAATACATATTAAAAAATATGGAAACGTACATATTAAAAAAATAAAGAAATACAGAGGGCAAAGTCGACTACAAATCTAGATAGAAAAAGAAAGACAGAAAAAAAGACTATAAGGTCACACTTGCATAAAATGTATAGACAGAGAGGAAAAAGAAAAAAGGAAAAAGTCTGAGGGAAAAGAAGGAAAGTCCACGATATACAATATGTGTGTAGAGTCCAAAGAGAGAAATGTAGAGAAAGGTAGGAAAGAAAGGGGAGAGTCTAACATAGTACACTCCTTAAAAAAGATAGAAAGAGAAAGACAGAAAAGCAAGACGTGTAAAGTCCGTGTAAAGTATGTATAAAAAGAAAGACAGAGGGCAAAGTCGACTACAAATGTGATAGAAAAAGAGAGGAAAAAAACTGAAAAGAAAGACGGTTAAGTCACACATACGTGAAATGTACAGACAGATAATGGAAAAATAAAAGTAAGATGGAAAGGTAAAGAAATACTGAGGGGAAAAAGTCGCACGTAACCGTTGGAAAAGCGAGTGAGACGTGACGGCGCGTGGTGAAACTGTGCCAGGTCCCGAGAGTTCGTCAAATAAGCCACAAACTCTCCGTATCGCACTTACTAACTGTACGCAACCCAAACCATCCCAGCCCGACCGACCCACAGCCCAGCGTACCGTTTCAAACATGTTAGGGCGTCCGACGCGATCTGAGGAGATTCTCGCAGGCTCCGGTGAAGGTCGCTCGTCCTCTAGCAACAACTTTTTTTTTTTTTTAAATCCCCCCGTCAAATAGTCAGCGAATGGGGGGAAAAAAGATGAGAAAGGTCCATCAGAATCCGGAAAATTCCCAATGAAAATCCAGCGGGACGCGACGCTGCCCTGCTGTTTCTCGGTCGCTGTGGCTTTAACAAGTCGCTTTAAAGACGCGTTCCGCAAACGCTACTACACGGAGGAGTCCGTCAAGCCCGCGTCCTTACCTTGGAAGACATAGCTGCGAATGTTCCTCAGCTCCTCTTTAAAGCATCAGATCGATAGTGGCGTGTCTTCGCCTCGCTTTCTCGCTCGCGCTGTTTTTTTTTTTCAGCTGAAGCGTGAGAGAGCGAGCGTTGAAGGCACCGCGTTCCAGCCCGAATAACAGAGGACAGCTGAACAAGAATTCTTGCTCAAGGCTCTCCAAACGCCCCGGGGCAGGATTAGGCTACAATTAGCTCAACCCTGCCTGAGCCGGGGCGAGTTAAAAGAACAACATTTGATCTCGCTTTCCACTGAGGGAGATGCGCGCGCGGACGCTTTTGCCGCGTAAACCGTAGTTTACCGTGCGCGCACGTGGATAACGGTATACCGAGTTTACCTGCGCGTCCCCGGTCAACCGTACCGTAAAACACACCTTTTGCGTGAAAACGTGAAAGTCGGTTCTTCGCCACGACGCATTTCCAAAGAATGTGATATTTATGCCGGGTATTTTTTGTCGTACTGGGATAGTGCGCGGACCGCGGAAAGTAAATGACGTACGTCGATATGCATTGTGCCTCAGCGAACGGCGCCCACACGAGCGCCTCGAGCCAAACGCGCCATTTCAATTTTTCGCGGGCGGCTAGATAAAGATGTCCGCCTTGATGGCGCGCAGCTTTCAGGTAGATGGAGGCATCGCTGGGATCCAAATGATTTTTACCAAAAAGGACATTTGACAGATTTTAAACCCCCGTCCTGATGGAGATTCTGCAACTAGACATCTGGCGCCAACCAGTGACCAAAACGAAACCACCACTAGTGAAGTAATAATCCTGCGAGATTTCCACAACGACGTTTAAAAGGTGATTGAAATACATTAAATGTAATGAAAAAATACAATACTTACAATTTACCAAAATAGCAAAGTTACACTTGAAAATTTAAGTAAAGAAAGATTGTAACATTGAAATCTTAAACTGGGAAAAAAAATTAAAAAACGTTCAGTTTTTTTTATTGACTAAGTACAGTTAAATTTAAAGAATTGCACTTTAGCTCCTATTGGATTTGAAGATACATTTTCAATGCATATGTAATGGCATAGTTTGTTATATATAATGCATTTAAATGTGTTTGTGGTGTATACACACACACACCCACATGCACAGTGTAAAAATATATACAGTACGTGGTGTGTGTGTGTGTGTGTGTGTGTGTGTGTGTGTGTGTGTGTGTGTGTGTGTGTGTGTGTAAATATATAACTAGATTTCATTGAAAGCAATAGCATTGAAAACAATGTTTCAGTAGTCACATTGTTTTTCTAATAATGTTCAAATGAGATTAGTAAAGGTCTCCTGAATCGTTTCTGCTGCGACACAGACAGACGAGAGATGTTTGCCGTTACACTAACTCGTGCTAAACATTTGTGCAAGCCAGAAATATACATTTAAAAAGCCATTTCCAGCTACTTCACTGATTTGGCACAACACTGGTGTTATCACAGTCAACATAATGGCCCACGTTCTCCCGTTAAAACACGGCACACCAAATCTGTTTGTGCACAGGAATACGAAGCAAACTATTTGGACTTAAACCGCTTCTTTCTCGCCTTTGGCTGAAATTAGTTTCCCACATCAGACGAACAGCAGGAAGACAAGATATTTTTGTTCAATTAAAGGAACAAGCCCCGAGTTAGTTCAATTACTTGACGCTGGAGGAAGATGTAAATTTAAAGATTTAAATAGCTTAGAATGTTGCCCGGAGCGATTTCACTTCATTTCCTTAATTTACAGAGAGATGAGGGGAGAAATGGTTATCGCTGTGATGTGCATCACGCCAACAAACTGCATCTCAGCAACATGATCTAAGGTCACGGGCCTTCACCAGTCAGTCACACAAACTCTTCAAAGTTCTTAGCTCTCTCAGCCTCGAGCCAATCACACAGGCGTATTCCTGTTAAACCCAATGTTAGTGGAAATGTGATCAAATGTACCGGTTGTTTTTCCAAGAGCTTTTAGGAATTGCGTTTATTTTAAACGTGTCAGTGTTTTTTTTTTTTGTCGATTTTGGTGGCTTACAACAATGCAAACTGTTTTTTTTTTAATTAAACAAAAACAAATTCACTTACGCACTTGGAAAGAAATTAAAACACGCACAAATCCTAAAGATTCTTGCCCTTATATACAGTACTATAGATGGCTGGGTTTTCAAATGTGGGTCACAGCGCCATCTATCGGACCGAGCCGCGTCATTACAGCACGAGTCTCCACACCTGAAACATCTTCAAACGCATTTTTTTTCCGATTCCGTTGCAGTTTGTCAACACATCTTTGGATAATCAGGTTTTCCGGAGTCTTTTTGTAATAACTTCATTTCTAAAAAAGTTACTTCTGCGCCGGCTTCCTGGCCCCCGGCTCTTTTCATTTCCACAACCCAATCAAAAGGGAGACTAATTTCTCCTTTTTGCTTTTCCCCTCGTCCTTTTTTTTTTTAAATACGATTCCAGTGCGAAAGAAAGAAAAATGGGGATTTTCTTTGTTCTGTCTTCCACGTGACAAATGGTTGCTGATTTGATGTGCCCTTTAAGTCAGTAGATTGTGAGGGAGAACAGGATGTCAGGCCCCCGGGCTCCTCGAGATAAGGAGGGGGTAACGAGGGGGTGGAGCCATAAAAGCTGCAGTGGCTCCGGGCGGCAGAGGACTTATTGGAGTGGGAGGACAAGATGTAAAGATCAACACCAGTTTTTGACTGCTGCATGGGGGTTTGCGGCTTTGTTTCTAATGCTAGTGTACAACATCAGAACATCTCCAGAAGACAGGACTCGGGAGTCATATAGACTCGAGAGCGTCTCATCTACATATATACAATTACAGGTTCCAGCTCGAAGCGTTAGAATCCCTATTGTAATTGTAAGGATTTTTTTATTACTATTGCAATCTGCCACTGGAAACTTCAACCTGCGCCCTAAATTTCCTAGTAAGTCGTGGAACGATGAAATGACAGACTGATGTTCAGGTCCGCAGAACCAGTTGATCCGACTATAAGCAAACAAATCGGAACAATTTTGTTTCTCAATCAGATCGATCAATGCAATATCGATCAATTTCCTGGATGTGATAACCCCTGTGACCTGTAAAGTGTTCAGCAGAGATGAATGACAAACATATACAGTGGTACCTCAACTTACTAAAGTCATTCGTGCCAAGAGCGGTTTCGTAAAACGAAAATTTTGTAAGGTGAGACGCATTTTGCATATATGTACTAATCTGTTCCAAGCCTCTGTATATTTAGTACTATTTTTTATGACAAAAATTGGTAATACATTTAATAAAAAAACATGTTTTGTTTTGTTTGCCCATTGGCATGTATTTATAAAACTGAGATCAATTGATCCTCACACTTTTAATCACAAAAACCAATGTGTCACAAATTAAAAGCAGATAAAATCAGCATCGAGATCTCACATGAACGCTTTCAAATCGCTGAGAGTTGCGTAATCTCTTAATAACATAATACCGCTGACATCATCAGGGTGTTTGTCCTTTTGCATCTTGAAACTTTGTAACAAGAGATGATTTTTTTCTCGAAGACACGCTTTGTAACTCGAAACGTTCGTTAGTAGAGTCATTCGTAAGTACGAATACGATTCGAGGTACCTTACGTAGAAATGCAAAATTAAGATTTGAATATTTATTGATCCAAGCACACAATTTAATTTAGTCAATAAAGTGCACCTTAATTTCCAAACAATACGGTAACTGTAGCTTTCAGACTGATCAAGCAAAAAGAAAGTGTTTATGATTTTTATTTTCACATGATGACACGTACGTTGATTAAAGACTCGAACCTCACAATGGCTGATTTATATATATATATATATATATACTGTATATATATATATATATATATATATATATATATATATATATATATATATAAAATATATAAATAATAGTGTACATCATATAATAACGGCTTTGGTGACAACTATCATAAGTGGCCAGTGTGTAGTAGTAGTGTGTTCTTTGAACATATTCCAGATTATGCGATGGCGAGGTCTTTCGGACAGATTATTGACCGTGATGAGCTCAGATGGTGCAAACATTTATTGTCGGACAGAAAGGGCCGTGAGATGTGGAATTGTAAAGTAAGGCAAAGGTGAAAGCGTGTCACGTTCCCGGACCGTGGAGAAAAACACATTGTATACATTCACGTTCAGATCATCCCGCCAAAATAACGTCTCCGTCTTCCGCCAGTGCTGCGATTGTGAGTCAATCGTTCATAGATTGAAATAAAAGCTGAATCTAGTCACTAGGTGGCACCCAACGCCAAATTACGCTGACACGGTAATCCGTCCGGGATTATCAATCTATGAAATCCACAATATAAATGCACGGACCAGCCTGCATGAATAAATAAATACCAAGTGATTAATATTTCACATGTAAATAGGCTATTGAATGGACAACACCACCGTCACTAGCACACAAAACGTGTTCTGTATAGGAAAAGGCCTCAGTACAAATCCTGGAACGGCTTGGAGTAATTAAACATCAGATAATCCATGTAGTAGAAATCGTAGGCTCGCTGTCGCTCCGCCGCGCTGAGCTGCGCAAAGTATCGCCGCGTGATTTCGGACGAAGTTCTTTCGGCGTGAGGGTTCCGGTCTTTAAAGCTAGGGAAGGTCAAGTTGGCCGGAGCGCCGATGCTCCTCAACAAAAAGTTGGCCTCCTCCTCCAGCGTCTCGAATTTGCCGATGAAGTCGTATCCCAGCAGACAGGGGCTGCACAGGTGACCCACCGGCTCCCAGTGGATGTCCATGCCAACGGGCCGATGCACGTCCAGCAGATACTGCACAAACTCTTTGAAGGTCACGCCCGTCCCGGTGCGCAAGGCCTGCTGGGTGGCGTTGCTGCGGTACTTGGAGATGATTGGCTTTCCGAACACGGGGTGGTAGTACGAGTTGGGGTTCTCGAACTTATCCCGGAAGGCCGACACCAGCCTCTGGAAGGGCTCTCTCAGGAACAGCACTTTGCTGTAGGTCTTCAGCCGCTGGACGATGCCTCTGTGATGGAAGGAGTCCAGGCGCTTGAGATGGTTGCCGTAGTGCACCTCGTCGTGCGGGATCTCCGCCGTGGAGGAGGCCAGGCCTTGGAGCACCATCAGCACCCGCTTCCAGTTGGAGCATCCGGCCTTGGGCACCTCGCAGTAGAGGAGCTTGTGGGAGTCGTCCACGTAGAGGCGGGAGACGTGCAGGCGGGTGATGGTCTGCTTGCTGCTGCCGCTGGTGTATTTGGAGCAGACGTCTCTCATCAGCTTCTGACGCGACTGCTGCTCCTGCGTCATCAGCTCCTGGCCTGTGGGGGCAGTGCTGAGCTGCTTTAACAGCAGCTTCCTGTGCCTCTTGATGACTTGAGTGGCGGAGGGGCGGTGAGGCTGTGCCGCGCTGGGAACGTCGCCCTCGGATAGATCCGGGAATGTTTTGCCGGTCTCCGAACAGTGGGAACACCGCTCCTGCACGGCACACGGTAAAAACCCAGTGAACAGAAATAAAGTACAGTCAACTGATAAATACTGATACACGTATTTATATATATTATGGTTGTAATGATATAACATATTATAACATCAATTCTATATTATTTTATCCTAAAGATAGAATATAAAACATAAAACAGTACATGGTACAACACTAAACCATTTTAATAATAAAATTGTTCCGTTTAAAAAAAAAAACAAAGCTTAATTTTTAAAAAGTAATCAACCATGCATCTGCGTTGATGTGATAATACAATAATGTGAAATAGGACAAAAAAATGTTTTAAGGCGGTAAGGCAGTAAGGCATTTAAAATACTCGTACTCGTTTACTATAGCTTTGTCAATTTGGAAGCTGAATTTCTAAAGCACATGAATGCAGGAACTATTGTTCTACCATTAATTGCATAAACATTATGTTACATAAACTAGAAATCAATGCATCTTTTGCAACCATAATTTCACACAAAAAAGCCAAAATTACAAAATCACATGAAAAAATTCCAAAAATAGATAATGTAATCAAATAAAGATAATGTATCAGTAAAACACAGGTACATTGTGATTAATATGCTATGAAGGTAGAAAAAAATATATCTCAAATGAAGGCCCTAATAATTGGGAGGAAAAAAAAACAGACAAATTGCATTAAATCATTAAATTTATTGCACTTAAATGATTAGAATAAATATTTAACATTATATTAAATTAATAAAAAAATGTATACTTAATTTATGTCCCAGTAAGAACATAACGTTTAAATAAGTGCATGTAAAGCAAGAAAGGCCACACTGCCTTTCCAGTGGCGACCACTAGGTGGAGCCAAGGACACAAGAATTCCAGCAGCAACATCTTCACACTTTTAATCACAAAAACCAGTGAGTCGCAAAATAACAGGAGATAAAATCAGCATCGAGATGCCTCAAGAATGGGAAACTTACCTTCATCACTGGCGGAACATGGTGGAAAACGACCTTTACACCTGGAAAAGAAGAAAAATAAAAGGATGACATTTAAGGTTTATCCATTTTTACCACCCATGCACCATGAAAGCCAACTTTCGGGTTCAAGAATTCTCAAGAAGCTGCTTTACATACACGGGCGGAAGCCTTGGCTAGCCTCTGCGGTGCGGAAATAAAGACGCATGAGGCTGAGTGAGTTTGTGTCCTTGCTCTTGTTCTCCTCATCTTACATGGATGAAGCAGAGAGACGGAGGGAGGTGGACTCCCGTGGTCCGCTGCTAATGTTTACGTGCCACCGTTTGCAGCAGCGCCAGATGGTTTCGCAGCAGCCAAACATCCTCTTGACATGGAAGGTTATTGTGAATGAACAGTGGTGTGTGTCGAAAATATTCCGAGACGAGTTTATTAGAATTCGCGGCGGGTTCAGCCAGAAGACTCTGGCGTGTAGAACTAGACTGCGTGAAGTCATTAGCGTTCCTCACATCTGATGTCTTCACATTTCCAAGAAGAAATGGACTTTGTTACTTTACTTAAGTATGCTTTGTCTACTTTGTACTTGTTCTGAGTATAAAACAAATATAAGCAACTTTTACTCTCTACTTGACTACTTGTGAGCATCTTTTTCTACCAAGGTTAATTTCTCGGGCGGATGAGGTGATGTCTCGCCATCTGCAGGATGCTGAAGGTACTGGATGCCGTTTATCAGCTAAATCACATAAATTAACGGATGCATTTTTTGCACATTTGAGTTTAAATTAGACTTTTGGTTCTTTTTTAACCATTTTGTTGTTCCATTTTGAAATATTCCGGTGTTACATTTCTATATTAAGAAATAAATAGTTTCTCGTTTTTCACAATTATTGTTTTTTTTTTTTTTTGAGCCTATATTCAGTTCAAGTAAAATACTTAAGCTCTTTAGAAATTTGGAATTGGTGACTTGTAATGGAGAAATTTTACCAGTGAGATGTCCGTACTTTTACTCAAGTGTGGTTTTCAGGTACTTTTTACACCTCTACACATTTCCAAGGACTAGGAATAAAGAAACCATCTGATCCGAGGCCAGAACCTTGAAGCTCCTCAGGCGCACCAGAGTAAAATGGCAGAACTTCACCTGAAGGTTGAGAGGATCAGGAGACGTTCTGAATCAGACTGTCTGACATGGTCATTGGCGTCTCGATGCTTTCGGCCTGTGAGTGGGCAGAGGTCTCGATCGATTAGACGCCAAAGTCACGGCACTTCCCACTGATAGATTCATTGCAGGTCGCGTCCTGACACCAGCTTGAAGATATACGGCAGGTAATTCATGGACCACCGCTCTCCATCCTGACCTGCTCATGTTCAGAATCAAAACTCACTGTTTACTACCTTTAAAAAAATTGTCCATGACACAGTGAAAATACTCTGGCCAATTCAGAGGAGCACATCCATGGTTTCCTCAGTCCCAATTCTGCCCCACGTGGTTGAAATCAAGTTCCTTACGGATCCACAATAGACAGAAGGTGTACAAATAAGCCTTGTAAATACAAGCTCATGGTGTCAAAATCTAGAAAGCAAAGGAAGTTTAGATTGCAGAATGAAGCGGTTTTTCAAGGTTCTGGAAGCTCCTAGCAGATGGTAGAAGACAGAAGGAGCCCTCGCTCTCGGGAACGCTTGTTCTGTAAAAGTCTTTAGAGCAGGAAGTGTCACTGATCTTTGACTGATGGAGATACCATTCCAAACCACACAATGTATGCATCATATGAGGAGCTCCAGCTTTGATTATTAGATAAGTGTGGACCAGGACTGATCATCTCCAAGTAATTCAGGACCCCAGAAATGTCATGCTTCTTAACCTTTCCACAAGAGTAATAACTTCTTGAGTCCCGAGCTCTGAAAGTATATTCTTTTGAAATTTTGTTTTGCTACTTGAGCTTTTAGAAAGGCAATAAGTGTAAAAATGAAAAGTAAATGTTTTCCACATAATTTAGTGTTGATTTAGTTCCATTTATTGGTAAATCTATATAATCCTTCCGCTGAGCCAGTAGTTTTAGGGCAAATTTACTTTCTGAAATGTTGTTTTATTTTTCATAGCCCGGAGGCAATTTGCTAAAACGAGTGTCAATTTTTCATTTAGCATGTCTTTTCAGATTAGAATCACGGATGACATGTAAAATTCATTGTTTGGGAACATGTGAAAACTGTGGTTAAAGTAACACTGGTTAGTATAAATACAGATATTGACCAAGCTGATCGCCAAAGTGGTTGGAAAAAAAAAAAATCCAATTTGGTTCCGGACACCGAACTGTTGCAATCTCCGTGATTCTGCAGACGTGTGAGTATTTCGCTTTTTACAAACTGTAACGTTATACTGTACACTGTACTGTAAAATTGACAGTTACTGTACGGTTTCGTTTTTACAAAGATTTGTTATTTCATAAAATCTTGCCTTTTTAGGTCAATAAAGAGATTATTTCAGAAGATATAGAAATGTTTTAGAAGAGCATGTCTGGTAGTTGCAAATATTGGCCAATTCAGTGGCTTTATTATAATCTTTTTTATAAAATAAATAAAGCAAAAAAAGAAAGAAAAAAAAAACAGGACACGTTTTTGACCCTCATCAACCGTAGAAAACGAAACGAAAATGAAAATCAAGGCAGGAACAGGGTGTAGTTGCGGTGGAGTTGCACAGGAGCATTCGGATTCATCAAAGAATAAACAGCGAGGACGGAACACGCTGCACGGATGCACAGGCTTGTGCGCTGACCCGACTGCATGCAATTTTCTCACGCTCCGTGGGTCCGCGGGATCTTTCGCTCGAGTGGGAGGAGGCGAGAGAAGAAAGGAAGAGCGATGACCCGCGGTCCCCGTAAACAGCTGAAGTCTGGACACGGCGCAGGTATATTAGATCAGAGACGTCAGCCTCGGCGACACGAGGAGACGCAGCAGGAGCCGCAGTAATGAAGCTCACGAGAACATCGCAGCTTATGAATAACTCACACATCTGAGAAGAGAGCTGGAACTGAACCTGCATCAGTGCCACGTCTCTGTACTCCGGAACATTCCCAGGCTGTTCTCACTGAGGTTCCATTTCTCTCAGAGGAGGAGTTGTTGTGTGTGTGTGTGTTCACTTCACTTGGATGGGTTAAAAGCAGAGCATCATTTTCCAAATGATTCGACATAAATCGTATTCACTTTACTTTACTTTACAAAGCAGCCCGACGTTAAGACTTTTTTTGTTAGTACTTCTGCATTGTTGCTTTTACTTCTATTCTTTTAACTAAGTCATTAGTTACAGCAACTATGTTTTTACGCGAATATAAGCAATTTTCCATATTTCAAGTCAGGGGCGATCACAAAATACAAAAATTGGTTCCGGAGGCAGATGTACATAATACATATAAGCTTTTTTGGACTCAATAACAAAAATCAAATGGCTCTGTCTACATGGAGCAAAACAATGCTGTTCTGATATTTATGTCTGACAAAGACATAAGAGCTGCCAATACTTCTGCAAAATTGAGTTTTTATGACTAGAATAGAACAGAAATAGAAATTATTATTCGAGTAAAAATTACATTGAAGTGATATGAGTCACAAGTTAGCTCTGTTAAAAAAAGAACAAATATTATTTTTAAGAGAAAATTTACGTACTTTTACCAGAAATGTAAACTTTTTTTTGTTTGTGCCTGAAAATCAGGGGGGTGCTTATAATCGCAGGGTGCTTATTTTTGCATAAATACGGTAGCTACTTCTCAAAAATAGTAACTGCGGAAGTAATCAAGCCACATTATAGTAATAGTAATAAGGAATAGGAATTACGACTCTGATGCAGATGAGGAACAGGTGGCAACAATCAAACTGAAAGGCTCATGGGAAATGTACATGTACCAATCCATGAACGTAACAGAGCGTAAATATTATTTGTATTTACTAAAAACACGGCGCTTTTATTTTAAACATATCAGCTTTTATTTTTGATATTAATGGCCCAGAGATAAGCAATGATAACAAAAACTACATATCCCAGAGTGCTTTAGCTCCTATGCTTTAGCTTTATTTTTTGCAGCATGTTCACTTTTTTACTTGTACCATTTAGACAGAAAGTATGTTTTTGAAGAACAAAACGTCAAACTATTTAAGAATTAAATTCATTTTTTAAGATTAAAAGTTATTTTTTTAGGCAACGTGCCCATTACTATAGTGGTGGTGTTTGTTTGTGCGGTAATATCTTCTCGTTTGAGAAAAGTAATCTTCCTCTTCAAGCGATGTGGATGCATTAAAAACCCTCGCTGACACTGGAGCTCCGTCTCGCACGCCACAATTCCAGCCAGACGGATGAAGAGGCCGAGAAAAAAAAACAGGCCAACGAGAGCTCGTGTCACAACCAATGTAGAAGCTCTTTGTTTACCACCACGCTGCTTTCCACAAAATCGAATCAATATGTCATAAACACGGCGACACACTCCAGCGAGATGAGATGTTAGAGATCCGACAGAGACGGAGAGGAACAGGCGGAGCTTAAACGGGTCGGGACCCAGGCCAGTTAGTACCTAGGGATCCAGAGCATCACGTGAAATATAATTGATAAGCTTCCGCCAGCCGCATTATCAACACAGATCTGGCCTTCGTTATAAAGTTTGCTCATTGTTCCTCACCTTCTGCGAGGGCAGAGCGGCATCTAGTGTCAAAGCGCCGGGCCGATAATGAGCACGTGCTAAATTTAGTAGACTGCAGCTGTCAACATCTCAGATCGGACACGGAGTGTGTGTGTGTGTGTGTGTGTGTGTGTGTGTGTGTGTGTGTGCTGATTTCAATAATGATGAGTAAAAGTTCAAAGTTTCTGGGAACAAAGCTTAACTGGAGAGACTCATTAACAGAACATTTGTCTACAGAGCAGTTTAATGGTGTGTGTGTGTGTGTGTGTGTGTGTGTGTGTGTGTGTGTGTGTGGTACAGTAGACCCTCGGTTATTACAGTAGTCATGATCCCAAGCTTGTGATTTTTTCACGCGATTTATTTTTTCTAGCTAGGCAGTAACAACTTTGATGTAAAAATTCAAGTCATGAGTTCTACTCTCATATTCTTTAGTCAAGCAGAGACGGAGAGGTTGTGAGGTGCAGAAACCCCAAGACACTTTGTCAGGCTGCTAAAAATAGTGCAGCGACAGCATCTGAGAAACGGTGACATGTTTTGCGATTCTACGACAAGCGAAACTTAATATTCTGTCTACCTCTGAAAAGAAAATTTAAAAAAATTACAATTTCTAAAACACATAGCTCTTATTTTTTATATTTGTATTACTACAAGTTCTGTAAATATGTTTGTATTTTATAAGGTAGTTCCATTCAAGGTTTATTTTGTTATGTTTATTTGTGTTATGTTTATTTGTTACGTTTATTTATTCGGTTAAAATATAAGAAATTACATTTTAAAGCTATGGAATTAAGACAGAAAAACTGAACAAAGCCAGTGGGCGGGGTCAGGCCATCTGTGTTCGACCAATGAAATAAAAACGAAACAGTTTGGACAGCTGCAATTGATTGGCCACCAATCCAGGGCGTGTCTCCCACCTTCAGGTTCAGAGTTGCTGTGATTGGCTCCAGCTCCATGTGACACAGAAATGGAAAAGTGGTTTGGGAAATAGACTGCTATGTAGCATTCTCTCGTCGCCTACAAATCTTTTTTTTTTCTAAGACGGTTTATCAAGACAAAATGGGTCAAGAGGTCAAATCACAATGGTGAACGTTGCTTCAGTCTAGTTGTACCAATGCCTGTAACTTCTCCAAACGTTAACATAAATATATATTCTTCGAGAGCAAAGCAATGCCACATATATTTCCATCTCACGTCCGTTGATGTAACTTTAAAGGCCGCGTAAAGCCGCGGCATCTTTCTCAATCTCCAACAACGTGAATGGCCCGTGACGTGGTGAAGCCCATCCACACGTCAATACTTCTCTCTGGCAGGTTCAGGAAGAGTAAACACCTCGAGCTGCCACCGTTAAGTAGAGAACAAATGAATGAGCTGCGAGAGAAGCAGGAAAAAGAGCGAATCGCGGCGAGATGGAGGGATTTAGCGAGCGGCGGCGTGATAGATTTTCTGACCGCTGCGGCGGAGGATCGTTCAGACGGCTATCAGGATGGATGACCTGATGGATATGGCTGTTAAAATGAAGTTTGCAATTTGTGTCTGGCCATTTCCTTTTAAAATCAGCCCAAGTCGGCCATATAATGAACACAGCGCCGACTCTACATCCAATTATCCTCCCAAGGTGACAGACGCACAAACACGGAGGAAAAAGTAGGTTGTTTGTTAGATAAAAAAAAGCTCTTCTGCTGTCCTTGCATTACCAGGAAGCTTTAAGCATAAAAAGACTCATTTATTTAAAGGTGTCTACTTGTTTACTCCTGTTGTGAAGCAGCAGGCCTCCTGGTGGCACAACCGTCTGTTGTTGTGCGTGTGTGTGTGTGTGTGTGTGTCTTTATACGAGCCTCTACAGAACTTCATTAGCTTAATTAACATTCATGTCCCGCCTCCTTCGCCGCTCACTGTCAGCTGCTGACTTCTTAACTAACTTACACCTCCAGCTCCGAGCGCTGGGAGACTGTCTTGACGTTGGCACTTCCTTTGAATCTATTTGAGCTTTTTAGGCAGTTTAAAAGTGTGACTAATGCTAATCTTGGGATAAAATGTTCTACATGTAAAGTCTGTCTGTGTCCTGCTCTGTGATTGGCCGACCTAAGAGCCTAGGCGTGTCTCCTGCGTTTAGATTAAAAGATGCAGAAATGGAAAAGCAGTTCAGAATAAAAATGTATATCAACACCTTACAAATATAATCAGTAAAAGATATAAGTTACATTTTTGGTTATATAATTCAGCTCACAATGCACAATATATAAATAGTAACTTAATATAATAATAATATTTAATATAACAAAATAATAAGATCTACAGCAATACTAATTATAATGTGCTAGATATTAATTCTAATTTATAAATTATTATGAACAGAAACTCAACCTTTCAGACAGGAAGATGTTTGGTAACTGACAAGTATAAATGGCTATTTATAGCCAAATCTTTCATACACCTTTCAAAGACGCCAAAGCAAATAAGTGTAATAATGCTGTTGAAGAAAGGAAAGATGAGACATTCCGATACCACTATACACACACACACAAAGAGAAATGCTTGTGTAAAGGGATAAGAGCAAACAAAAAAAAACCTCCACAATATTTTCCAAAAGAGCTTTGTTCTATTCTCAATAAAACCAGAAAAACAGGCCAAACAGGTTACAACAAATATACAGGTAATTACCATTCACTGTACATCAATTCAGTGCCCTTCCTTTATTGAAAACAAATGTAAAAAAAAAAAAATAATAATAATATTCAACTAGTATCTGAATTGCTTGTCAGAACTTTCTCGTTGTATTTCCTATATTCTCGGCAGTGTGTTCACCTCCTGCTCTTCTAAGACCCTTTCATGACCTTTACACTGTTTCCTCCAGCCAGCGAAACAAGCCGCACTTTAAAATCCACAAGCTTTAAAATATTTACATTCATATTTGTTTACGGACACATCTCCCGGCAAACATACATTTATTATAGACACACTTTCCTTATTATATAGAAACATTTGTGTCTGGCACATTGAGGCAATCAAACATTACCTTTGTATTCTATTGTTCAAATTAAATTCTATTTATTACACCAAGGCCTTAACTTTGGGTTTTTTAGTCTTTAGACATTGGGCAGAATCCCACAATCCACTGCTTCTTCCTACGTTTCTTTGAAGTACGAGCCACATTTTTTCACAATGGCGCCATTTCCAAATCACCTTACGGCTTCCCAAATCCATTTTACCAAGTAATGAAATGACTGAAAATCCACATGCCACCACAAATAAGAGGAATCTGACAACTTCTACTATCCCAGGGTGAGATGATTGGACGCTGGAGCGGCTCGCTCTGACCTTGAGGTGTTTCATGAGGAAACGATGAAATCTGGCCTGGACTTTACAAGGCCACTCGGCGGAACCTTCTCTCTCTCTAAGACAGAGCAGGATATTGTTGCCGGCTGAGACATTGGGATTATTGTGTAGCCGGGGATGTGGCCAGTCAATCGGAACCGGCGGAATATCAAGAAGCTAAAGTTTCTGCTTCTCAGCATCAGATTAGAATTAGAGCCGAAGAAAACAAGGCAAAGCAAAACTACGAAAGTCACTAAAGACAGCATATTTTCATCAGGAGAACAATGTGTGTGCGACGCGGGTCATAAAGAATAAATGTTGAAATTTAATGCTGAAATGTTGAAGTATTGATGAAGTATGATTTCATAATTAAAATCCTTTTTAGATTTATCAAGTTTATTTACCTTTATTTATGCTCACAATGGTGCGCCGCCAAGTCGAAGAAAAGTCTACTGATGCCGATTAAACTAACTAATATTTAAACCAGGGGTCGGGAACTTTGAGAGCCATACCATGTTTAAAACTCACTACAAGTAAATGTATACATTTATGTAAAACCCACATAAAAAGCAGTACACAACGTCTCTAAATTAATTTGGACGAGGCTGTTAATATCGAACTCATGGAACAAAATGCGCAGATACAAACAGCGCTCTACAGGCTAAAGAATGAACTGCAGTAGAAATATAGACAACGTTGCTCTCACTAAAACACACACATTTACAGTGAAACTCTTTGTTACCGGTGAGGAGGAAAGCTAGCACGCTATTGTCATTTTAGTAATTGAGTAATTTGAGTCCATTTTATATAAATGCTCTTTGTTCCGAACTAGCCACTTGCTTTATTGTTTTTATTTATTTGTTTATTATTGTTTATTGTTATTATTATGTTACCCATAAATTGAACTCGTGTTTTTATTAAGTACTCGGTATCGGCAAGTTCTCGTACTCGTCTTCCAAAAAAGTGTTATCGGTGCATCCCTACTAGGGGCATCTAAATTGCGCTCTGGTTACACACACACACACACACACACACACACACACACACACAGCAAAATGACACACACAAACCCGGAGCAGTGGGCAGCTTAAGAGGCGTGTCTTGCTCAAACAAACTCTTGAACTCGCCAGACTGGGATTCGAACCTGCCACTCTCAACAACTGGACCACAATCGCCACAGTACAGTACGTGTACAATAACGTCACTAAGACCGTCTGCCGCACATAAAACACCATAACAGCGTCATGCTTGAGCTGCTCAGTGAGGTGTAATTCAATCTGTGCGTTTAAGCAGAACTCAGCGAGCAACTGCTGACCAGTCATAAAGCGTTTGGTTTAAGGCTACTCGCTATATTTCTGTCTCATTCATAAGCTGAGATACGCTCATACTAACGGCATCTGGTAATGTCTCCACAGCTAAATATTTATTTACACGGAGCTGATGGATGTCAAAGGCCCTTGAGCAGGAAATCATCCCAACCTCGTCGTCACATTTCCACCTAGCTACTCACAGCCCGAGGAAGGATGAGAGCTGCTGCAAAACCAACACTATCTTTTTTCCATTGAGCGGAAATATTTTTGCTGCCATATTTTTTCTGAAATTCTGGATTTCCCCGAGTAGAGCTGGTGTTCGCAACGCCAAAATCTAGGGTTTGACTCCCAGGAGTATTATGTCTGCGCCACGACTGTAAAGCAATGTAAATATAAGAGAAACGCTTTAATATAGAAGTAAATACAGTACTGTAAGATCGCAGGGTTGCATTTATTTATTTGTTTGTTTGTTTTTAAATAAATCATTCATTCAAGTATTGATGTATTCATTTATTGATTAACTGATTAATTTATGTATTTATTCAATTGTTTGTGTGTGTGTGTGTGTGTGTGTGTGTGTGTGTGTGTGTGTTCATAACAACTATAACAAACAAGTGGATTCTTTAAGAATGATTAAGGATTTGTAAGAATATTTTTCCCCAGACAGTACAGTTTTTTCATTCTTCCA
>MU204188.1:2569987-2659873 GCA_017309775.1 Paedocypris sp. Pulau Singkep
CACACTTGCGTTTCTTAACAAACGGAAACCTCCACAATTTACACGTTACACAAGCAATTATTGCACCTCGTAAATCTAGAACAATCGATATTGGTCCAACAAAGTCCCTCCCCCACGCACATCAGCGAATGGCGTCTTGCCATTTGCCGGCATGAAACGAGAACCTAAATGTCTCATAAATGACGCGACCTCTGACTGTCGGCTCCGTGACCCAGAGGGCCGGCGATATTCTGAGCACACGCTGCCCACACAAGAATTAGAAACCCATAGGGACCGGATGACAATGATTTCCCTGTGAAGAGACGGGAGAATCCTGACCACCGCCTGCTGATCCCAAGGCGAGAGAAAGGACAAATCATGCATACGATAAGTGACAATCCCACAAATGATGCCACGCCAGTTGTGATGTTTGCTGAAGTTGGACTGAAAACAACTTCAACAAAGTGGTCACATCAGCAGGACTTCTCTTCCTTTTTAGTGGTGAGAAGCTCCCCAGCATGGCAGCCATACCCATCCATCCCAGCAGTCCGCACAGTGGGCAAGCTGTTTGGCAGAAACCGCTCCACACATGGATGGGTGAAAATAATTAGGTGCTTGTCATGGGAAAGTGTGCCGTGGCTTCCACTCCAACGCCGTAAATTAAACCCGGAAATGCCAAGTATCCAATTTCTTACCATTGCCATTATGGTCGCCCACCCAAATCCATTTATCAATTTTAGCCAGCGACGCTCGGCTGCTGTACATCACACTGCTGTCTGCTGGCAATCGGTAAACAGCTTCAGCGCGCAAACTTCTCGCCCGGAGAGGGATGGTGTGGGACCCAACAAGAGGGAATATAAATTGTTCGGACACAAACACAAACGCACACGTGGGTTTCCCACAGAAGCGGCCCGAGAATGAACACACACTAAAAAACATGGGGCTGTTTCGTATTAGAACGATGCGTTTCGCAGAATATAAGACCTAGCATTTCAAATAAGCCCTATACAGAAAATAAACCCTAGCAATGGACGTTATCTCACTAGAATGTTTCACAGAAAATAAGACCTACTATGTCAATTACTGATCTGTGTCTTTAATAAGCCCTAGACTGAAAATAGCATGGGACTTTATCACACTAGAACTACTGGTTTCACACAATATAAGACCTAGCAAGTCAGCTACTGGGCCTGTCTTTAAAAAGGCATGTACTGAAAATAACCACTAGCATGGGACATTATCGCACTAAAACAATGTTTCACAGAATATAAGACCTAGTGTGTCAACTACTGAGGTGTGTGTAAACCCGAGCATGGGACTTTATCACACTATAAGAGCTAGCAAGTCAGCAACTGGACCTGTCTTTAATAAGTCCTGTACTGAAAATAAGCCCTAGCAAGGGACGTTACTGCACTAGAACAACTCGATTCCCCGAATAAACGACCTAACATAAGAATGTGTGAAAACACATCAAATTAATCAAAATAATCAACTTTTTGGAATATTACAATTTGCGCTTTGAACTTTGACAGTATCATGACTTTGACAGAACAGGAACAAGTATTCGACATTTGCAGTTTGATGAGCTAGTTAAATTTCGCATCAAAAAGTATTTAAACGTCACGTTTTCAATAAACATCAGCTAATGTAAAAGATAAATTTTGTCAAGGAAGTTTGTCAGATGTAAAATAAAGTTGACCTAAATTCTAATTTAAATTAATTACAATATTTGAGCAAAAAAAACGTACGTAAAAATAATGTTTACAAATATTAACAAGTATTTAGAGGTTGAAATTCAATAAAACTCGTGACAGTTTGAAGGAGCAGCACATACTACTTCGCTATAGTAGGGTGTTAACGCACATATGATGCCATTCACCGGTTTTATCTCATTGTCGTAAAGAACCAGCTGCTAATAAGGACAGATTTTTTCTCGCTTTAATGATAAAATCCAGAGAACATCTTACACTTATGTCTGTTTGACATTTAGATGGACAAAAGTCAAACTTTTCAGTTTTTTCCAGCTTTGGCTGCAGCTTGTGAACGACAAAAATTAAGTTCACACAGACATAAAACGACATCGGTAAAGATTATGGTCTATCCGGAAATACATTTATAATAAATACATCTAGACTAATACTAATTAATGTCTGTCTGGGAAAAACAATAAACACGCTAATGATTTAACCTTGTTGCTGCATTTCAAAACAAAGTTGATTCACCAATGTGGCTATTTGCATGCTGGCACAACGTAATACCAGCTTTTATTTTAACAGTGGTATATCGCCCACCCATATCGCCTGGGGAGCATATGATCACAAGTTCAACACTCGAACCATTAGCCAACAGCCAGAGATGCTATTTATAGCTTTTACGTTTCAGTCCAGATTTGGCAGAAAAACCCCTGATTAATAAAGTATTTGCATCAGTAAAATAGAACTGTGTATCGCGAATCGATATGTAAAGTGCCAAGCTGATTTGGATAAAAACTATTAATAAACACAGTACGTTTTCACTGAATTCAACATTCCAGTACAGCCAGAGGTGTTTTTTTCTTTATAGAAAAGTAATATAATTCCCTAATCTAAAGCAATCGGATGCTATTATTCCGACTTGCCGGAAGCTCTTTCTCCCTCTGTCAACTGTCCGTCACCGTGTGGAGTTAGGATTACAGCTTCATTGTTATGGTTTTATTTTCTAATTTTGTCCGGTGCAAACTGGGTCAGAAACATCAGCAAATATTCCGCTTTCCATACAAAACCATAACCTGCATAAGTTCGTCCGAGCACAACGTTCCATAATGAGCAAATGAGGAGCATTTGTGATCAACAAGGTTAAGGAATAATTTATAAGTGGATAGTCACAGGATCGAGGCTGGTTCCAGACGGAGGATTCTTTCAGCTAGACAATTCCAGGTGTGTGTGTGTGTGTGTGTGTTCACTTCACTGCGTGTACTGTATCTACACTATATGCAAGGTTGAAATGCAGCGCACAAAATCTCACTTACTATATATGGCATTAAAATTAATAGATGCCACTCAGAGCCAATACAAAACCGAAACAAGTCATGTTTTTCCATTATTTTGTGCTTGTGTGTCTTTGTATGTGTGTGTGAAAATACTACCATCTGTGTTAGACCCAGAGGTTTAAAGACTATCTTCAATCCATACTTGAGTAAGTTTGGATACCTTAATGTAGAAATTACTCCATTACAAGTCACCAATTCCAAAAAGACTTGAGTAAAAGCCGTAAAGTATCCAATTAATAATAACTTCCGTTTTGTATAAAATTTAGGTTTAAAAAAAAAAATCAATACATTTGAAAGGCTCTCTATTTATGCTGTTTTATTTCGTAATATAAAAATGAAATTTAAAACATCCATGATTCAAATTGACAGAACAAAATAGACAAAAAAAAAAGAATGCAAAAAGTGCAACCGCTACTTTGTGTGATTTAGCAGATGTCAATATCACCTGTCTTCCCAATAGTCTTCCCAAAAAATTCCATTTACAAAGTCCATTTACTCAAGAACTAACACTGGTTAGACCAGACTCTGGACGGATTGGATTGGGAATTGAAAATTGAGATAAAAACATCGCTAGTTTCCAGCGGTGATGTCATTCAGACACTGGGAATCATGCTGTAGTGAAAAGTCTTGAGAATCTTTTTAGTGTGTCAATAAAGCGACTGTGTCGATTAAACAGCAGATCTACAGTATCTCACATTTATGATTGCCTTTATTGCAACTGACCAGCAATGCTCGGGTAATGATGAAACAGGAAATGTCTTTATAGCTCTAATGAATCGGACATAAATCTTCAAACACACGACCTTTCTCTGCCATCTTGAAAGTTTAAAACGCCAATGACAGTCAATTAGCGTCTGGCGCACATCTAAAAAAAAAAAGAAAAACCTAGAGAAATGTTGCATTTGTTCCTTAAAACTCTCCTTGGTTTGGTGAGACAAGACGAGCGGTGTTCAAAGACGTGCCTTTAATTACAGCAACAGCCATTAGTTAAGAAAAGCCATCAAACTGCCATGGCAACAAGTTGATGAAAGATTACAGGCATTCGCTGAGACGTATTAAAGAAGGTCGCGTGTTTACATTTAAACGAGCCGCGTCAATGTCTTTTTTTCCCTTGGCTTAATTCGTCAAATCATTGACTGCCGCACTCTTCTGGTGGATACATTTATCCGCGGTAATTTACAATATGACATTTAGCTGACATTTATTTCAGGCTCCCGAGTCTTAAACACGATTGCGCGAAACAAATTAATTAACAGTCGGGGAAAATATGACAGGATTTCATATATTTAGAATCCAGGCGGAATTTTCAATTAAGGAGAGTCCGCGGCATCATGACTGCGCATTGAACTGATTTAAAGTGCCAAATTCACTGGCATTACACATTATTTGCACTTCCTGTCCGGCGCCGCTTGAGCGATGACACGTTTGGGAATACCACCATCCACCTTCCCAAAAAGCCGCATTTACAGCTACTACTGAAGTTTGAATTAAATTATTTCACAACAAAACGATAAAATAATTATACAATAATTTTGAAAATAATGACAATAAAAAAAGACATCAAGATTGTCAATTATACATTAATATTGAGCAAAATTTCGGATTATGTATGGTTTTTGCGATATTAATTATGTGTTTTGGATTCATTCAATAGGAAGTAGAACCAGACTCAGTTTCTAGGACTGGGGCCTTTTTGTGTAGAGTTTGCGTATTGTTCACACGCTCCATTGTGTTTCCTCAGGGTCTCCGGTTTCCTCTCACAGTCCAAATACACGCATAATTGGAGTGTGGAAAATTACCGACAGGTGTAAATGAGAGAGTGTGCGTGTGTGTATCGCTCTCTGTGATTGAGGAGAGTGGGAGTGTCCCACCCACCAAACCAGGGAGTGTCTCCATCAAGAAATGGGAAATTGGTTTAAAAAATGTGTGGATCAGGTGAATGGGTTTACTACAATGACAAGTACTAAATGTACTACTAATTGAAGTACTGTTCTAATGTTTTGTGTGAACATCTACTGTATCATTTTTCCTCTTTTTGTAAGTCGCTTTAGATAAAAGTACCTGCCAAATGACTGTAAAGTAAAGTAATTACTATTTCAATTATTTACGAGAATATAAGCACCTCCATGTTTTTTTTAGGCACAAAAAAAAAATGTTAATTATTGTTTCTGGTTCAATTATCTTAATATTCTCTTAAAAATACAATTTGTTCTTTATTCAACAAACCACACTTATGACTTTTCTTCTTCACACTGTTTTTCTCTGTGTCTGAAATCACCTTCAGTCACATTTTTTTTTGTACTTGGCTTATTCTTTTTTTTTTTGAGAATTTTTATGGAAAACTCTGTCAGATCTCACACTAAGTAATAAGCTGACTTCGCATGTGATCCATAATACATCTAGGATGAGCCGTCTACGTTTAGCAAAACCTCATGTCGGATGTAACTGGTCCTGAAGATCACAGAGATAACCATGAGTTCACAGAGAGGTCATCTCCACGACCCTGAACTCTGGCTGAACTATGGCTGACGGATGGTTCCTGCTTTTTTGATAATACGAAATTCTCAAGACAATTGGGATGAAAGACACTTAGAGCTGAAGCCCCCGCTCACTAGGGGCTCTCTCCTCCATTAGGATATTTCCAGACACTCTTAACCTTTGCTTAGAGGACTAACCCAGGTTTAACAGGTTATTTCTTTATCAAAGCGTTTCAGGAGAACAACTTTGTCTGTGCATGAAATAAAAATGAGGTGATCCCACCACAGTCTATCTGATGTCTACTCAGAGGTGAGAGTATCGAGGGCATTTACTTCAGTACTATGCTCAGGTTGAACTATTAGCACTTAAACTTTCTCTCTGGTTGTTTTAAAAACTTGTAATCACATACTTTTTTACTCAAGTACTTTGCTTTGGATAATTTTACTTTGGAACTTTTGTCTTGATACTAATTGTTTTTACTGTTTAATTACTAGATATTAGTGATTTTTTTCCTGAACACTTCATCTGGCACTTTTACTCATATTCATTTAACTTTTTCTACTGAAATTTGGCCTTGATACAAATTACTTTTACTCTACTACTTTTTCCTGGATTGTAATTACTAGTAATTAATCACTTTTTTCTGGATACTTCTTTTAGTCCTTTTGATGGATACCTTTAGTAAATGGTTTTTTTATGAACTCATTATTTTTACTCAAATATTTAGAGTATATAATTTCTCTATATACTTTTCTATGTTCTCTACAGATAATATTATTTCTATATGCTGTAATTATAACTTCTACTCAATTAAAGTTTTCACGATAATTACCCTTAAGTGAAAAAAAATGTTTTTTCCTATAATGAACACACTGATATGAATTATATCTCAATGTTTTGTTGGGCAGTTTCGTGTACAACTAACTAATGAAGACATAATTTTATTAATTGGCAAGAAAAACACTAAGTCTACACGACGTTGTGTTCATTTCAGCGGACTTGAATAACCCATTGGTGTGTAAGAAGCATTTTACACAAACTATTTGTTGGAGGTCTCAAGGTTAGATTCAATCAAAAGAATTGTTATTTAGTTAGGTAAAGCGTATGGGAAAGATTCACATGCATAACAAGCAACTGTTATAGAGCCTGAAAATTGTCGGACTGAATAAACGCTAACGCCATATGCTGGAGATGCACTTACTGCATCAGCAATTTTCCAACCTTAGAGAAAAGACGTGAATTAATTTAAGCATATTCATCATTCGGAATCTATAATTGCAATCTCACACAACCAGATGCTCGTATACTTGGGATTCAAAATATGATGCAAAAGTTTAGATTTTATATACAATTTATATTCTATGTACACTTACACACACACTGAAAAAGCAGTCGTTCTATGGAATTCCTGAAATGAGAAGGTAAAAGAAGGTAAAGTATGAAATGTGTCAGACTTCACACATTGTCTAGGCAAAGTGTGAAACAACCTTGTCTCCAGAAAATCTCATCAGTGGCTATGAAGCTGTTGCGTGGGTTGTACCGTGTCAAATACTGTTTCTCATTATGTCCTTGTGCTATCTCTTTCATTAAAAAATCTTTTTTTTTTATGATCAAAGATGATCAATTTGCAACTTTCCTATTTCTTTTTGTCAAGGTTTGTACTTTTCAATACAGTCATCATTATGCATGTATAATAAAAGTCAAATAGTTTAAAAACAAAGCGTGCGATTTCTGATTCAGTATCTTTCATTTGTATTTGGTTATTAAATATGTCTTATTATAACTTGTATTTCACATTTCTTGCTTTGCCTAAAAACGTCAAGGTATTCAATTAGGTGTGTGTGTACCGTGTTTAAAAAAAAAAAATGTAAGAACAATAGTATTTCTAACATCTACATGAGCATAAAAGCAACCTAACGCCATTAAAACATTCTAGTGAGCAGAAGCAGGAGCTTGGAATCTCCACGAAGCCTGATAATGAGATACACACGGTTCCTACCGTTTCATTTTTCTTCTTAATTAAGGAAACACCTGCTATATAGACGGAAGCAGCAGCCGCCGGTGGCCTGATTGTGTCAAGACTCGCTGGCGTTCCAGACCCCGACACCGGGCCAGCACATGAAAGACGCTTCACGCTGAGGCCCACAGAAACTTTCCTCTTAAAAGAAATCCAATAGCCGTGAGCAGCCATGCCATGAGTCAGGCCCGGCTAATGTAAAACACAGCTCTCTTTGTCATTTGTCATCAATACAAACCCCGGGTAGCAAGCGTCGCACCTGCTCAGGACAGCGCGAGAGGACGGAGCGCGAGGAAATACATTTAGAACAGAGTCTGGATGGCGCAAAACAAGAAAATACTGCTTTTTTGTGTTTGTTTCGCGCTACTGGAGCTACAGTTTAATGTGTGTGCTTGTGTACATAGTTGCATTATTTGAAAAAAATATATATTTGAAAAAAGTATTTTTATGAAAACACTTTAGATTAGATTAGATTCGATTCGATTGACTTTATTAATAAGGGAGAAATGTTTTTTTTTACAGGAGTAAACCAAAAACAGCACAACAAAGACAGAAACAAAACAACGAGAGAAAAAAATAGACAACGACAGTGAAAAGTGAAAAAGAATTGTGCAAAAAATGAAAAAAGAAAAGAAAAACAACAACAATAAATAAATGCATTTAAAAAAATACATTGATATTAATTTATATTTTTGTTATATATAATGTTATATTATAATGTTAATTGTAAAATTAAGAATATAACTTAATAAATAATAATAGTAATTATAATAAAAATAATAAATCTTATAATGTAGATATTTTAATATTTTATACGTAAATGTACGTATGTACATTTGCTTTTAAAAAAATGTATAAGAGAGTTTTTTTTAATGATAACATCTTTCCAAGACGGAAATACTCAAATACATTGTATGAGTCAAATAATAAACCTCACCTCTCTCTAACTTAAAGCCGTTTGATCAAACCCAGGTACACGCACCGAGAAAGTCGAAAAAAAAAAATAAACCATGTGCCAGGATAAACTCATCTGGATCTGCGCTGTCTGGAAAGCCGCCGCCATATAAAGCGAATGCGACATCAGCTCCATCTCGCATTGTTACAGATGTCACGTAGATAAAACGCACAACATGCGCATTACGTGCACTTTAATAAATGACCAACCTGTAAAAACCATAATTACACGCTGAATGCTTTATTAATTGACCTCTGTGTCACCGCTAATCGAGCCTAACTAGCGCTACGACTGCATGATAATGAGCGGCGAGAACTTGGAACCTCAAAAACATCTTTCAAACTCCGCAACCTCGCTGCCCACCGCGCCGAGTGGGCTTGATAAAACTCTTCACAAGGCCATTACCGGTCTTTCCTTGCATCTTTTCTGCTTTATTCTTCCTCCTCCTTTGTGTCGACGTTCCAGCATTTTCTCTTGAGGCTTTAAGGTCACAAGAGAGGAACTTGTACGTAGGAGAGGCAGAGCTGGCTTCATTAATGTATTGAGCTGCTTATACAATCTGTTTTTCCAGAGTTTGGCCTTGGACTTTTCAGCTCTGAAAGATTAGCCTCCATCTTGTGTGAGCTAACAACTATAAAACCGTAAAAAAAAGGCCTTGCGATGTTCCGAAGAGTTGCCGAGGAGTTTTTACAAATCGGGCAAAATGTAGACAATTGATTTGCAATTGCAGTTGCAGAAGCCGACAAGTGTATATGCAAATTAAAATTTAAAAACTCACTTTGCAAAGTCGCAGCCAATCAGTGGGAGGGTCTAACACAGGGCAGACTGGGATTGGATGGTAATTCCTTATTCGACCTTTTAACGAAAAGGTTTATTAAATCTGATTAAAGAATTAAATCCTTAATCCGTTCCAAATTGATTTATCATAAATGTATACCTCACAAATAAGAAAAAAACTATCTCTACAAGCGCCGTCTCTACTCTTTCAAATAAACGCAAACTTTTGCGGTTAAATTCAAAAACTTTTTCTAAATCTGTACAGAATATCACTCAATGTGCAACACAATTTTTACGGTTAAAGGATCCTTTTTTTTGTGGATTTGATGTGGCGATGACCATTCTCAGATTCCAGGCTAAACGTGACTTCACGGCGCGTCATCTCTGCATAAACCCAAGTGAATGTTTGGCCTTTGACTTTCCATCCTTTGCTTCTGAAAGTTTGGTCTTGGACTTTTCAGCTCTGAAAGATTAGCCTCCATCTTGTATGAGCCATTTATAAAACAGTAAAAAACGAAGGGATTGCAATATTCCAAAGAGTTGGCGAGGAGTTTTCACAAATCTGGCAAAATTGAGACAATTGATTTGCAATCGCAGTTGCAGAAGCCGACAAAAGTGTATATGCACAAAGGCACTTTCTTTTTTGTCCGTTTAACAAAAAGGTTTATTAAATCTGATTAAGGAATGTATCCTTAAACTGTTACAAATTGATTTTTCATTAATCTGTCCACAAGGAGCCAAAAAAAAACAAGACAAGCGATGTCTCCGCTCGTTCAAACAAAAGCAAACTTTTGCTTGTCGGGTACAATTCGCAAACTTTTTCAAAATCTGTCCAGAATATCGCTCGCTGCACAACGCAATTATAAAATGGAATTTTCACTGTTAAAGGATCCATTTCTTGTGGATTTGACGTGGCGATGCCCATTCTCAGATCCCGGGCTAAACGTGACTTCACTGCGCGTCATCTCTGCATGAACTCAAGTGAAAGCCGGACCTTCCTGTGCTCAGACATGTTTTAGTCTTGATCCCTGATATTGCAGATTTTCTCACATCTCTCACCTCCCGGAATTCCGAACCTTAGGGACCGAATGTAATCTACAACCTCACACATCAGAAGCAGGACGGTGGAAAATGCAATGATGTGACATGTCTCACTAAGAAAGCGCCTTGAAGGGACGGCGCGCACAGATTGAAAAGCTTTTTATTATTCATTGCGTTTTGTTATTCTTATATTTATCGGTTTGCCGAGCTGAGCCGCACCGTGTCTTTATTTTCTAACCCTAAACCGTGTTCAAATAAACTTCACTGTCAATATCAAATTAGAATTTTGGCCACAAAAATAAAAAAGTTGCGACAAAAATGTGACATTTCTTGCTCAAATAGTGCAATTTAAAATTACTTTGAGGATAATAACTGAGAATAAAACTCATCAGAGTGTGTGTGTGTGTGTGTGTGTGTGTGTGTGTGTGTGTGTGTGTGTGTATTTGCTTTTCACTTTATGATTTTTCCTTGTTCAGGTTTTGAACACGTTTTGTATAAGCAAATCCCCCCTTTTCAGAAGAGAAGTGTAATAGTAGGGATGTCTCAATCCGATTGTGTGCATTTTTGAAGATCGGCACCTGAAAAAAGTTCAGATTGAAGTTGCAACGCATTTCAAATGTCTAACATTTGGAAATAATGTGTTATAAAGTGGGTAAAAACTGTAAAAGCAGATTTATTTATTTGTGTGTGTGTGTGTGTGTGTGTGTGTGTATGTGCGTGCGCGTGTGTAAATAGGTGTTTTTAAAGTTTGACTTGTTGAGTGTGTGTGTGTGTGTGTGTGAGAGAGACACACACAGAGAGAGAGAGATTGTGTGTGTTTTGAGTGTGTGTGTGTGTGTGTGTGTGTGTGTGTGTGTGTTAGTGTGTTAGTGTGTGTGTGTGTTAGTAACAAAGTCAGATTAGGAATCAGTATCGAATCAGGCTCAAAAATAAAAGAGTCAGATTGGCTCGATAAGCCAAAAAGTGTGACGAGGACATCAGCAGTAATATGTAGGAGTGTGTCTATCGACGCGTGCTGATGGATGCGCACTTATTGTATTATTAACAATGGTGTCGTCAATGCGAAATCTGGTTTGTTACTGTCCTGGAAAGTGCAGGAGTTAAAACGCAGTTGAGTAATTGTTCCAATCCGCCCCGTAAATCTAGCAAGGCTGTAAACGAGTATTGATCTGGTTTAAGTGGTGTGCAAAGTGAGCCGGACACCAATCAAATTAGGTGAGGTCAGCGGCGGGAAATGGCGTGTGCGATGATGTAGTCCTTTATAATCCGTCTAAAAGCGATACCGAATTGATCAGGGCAAGACCAATTGCACGCTTTTTTTTTTTTTTTTTGAAGAGGAAGAATCCAGATCCAGTGCTGCAAGTCTGTGGTGATTAACCCAAAACGAAGCGTCCACCACTGACCTGCTCATTGAAAAACAGTCGGAATCATTAACTACAGACTTCTACAGGAAATTGAACCAAAAAAACGGCTGCGCACATGATTATCGCATCGAACGCCGTGTCGACTTCCATCATTGTCACATCAGTGGCCATCAAACCGCACATTAGCGTTAAGCATAACGTTAGGAAACCATTAAAATGTGCCGTGTCACTGGCCAACATCGATAAAACGTCAAACGGCTACTAAAAACGCTTGAACGTGACTCATTAACATATGCTAATCCACATGTAAAGCAACAAAGCATATAATCATAAACGGATTATCTTGCAATAAGGCTTCGTTCTCATCAGGCCGATTTGACTGACCGGCTCGTCCATCAGAATCAGAAGATCACTTCTTTAAAGTAGAAGTTTCGTTTAATTTACAGTAAAACGTGGCAAGCAATTAAATTTAAGTAGGAGTTTACAGGAGCTTATTCTGGGACAGAAGGTCCTTTGTCAGGTTGTCATTTAAAAGTACAGTGGAAAAAAGTACGTTTCAAGTTACAAAGCGCGTCTTCGGGTAAATATCGTCTCTAGTTACGAAATATGTTTCAAGATACGAAAGGCCAAGCGCTGTATCGGGGGAAAAAAGCACTTGTGGGTTACAGAGATCTTGCTTCCAAAATACAAAACAAGTTGGTGTTGTTCACGAATGGCACTTTGTATTCTTGTTTTCCTCAAGAACATTGCTGTGTGTGTGTTTGTATGGCTGTCTAACGTCATTCCGCACCAAACGTCTCTTATCTCAGTCATCGTTGTCATTATGGCAAGCGAATTTAACATTTGAAATGTTTTGTGACTAGTCGCCACAGAGGTTTAAATGTTAAATAATCCACTTGTCATTACAGTTATTGCAAATATTTTATAATTTATAAAAAAAAAAAAACTAGTCTGTATTTATGAGGGCTTGGAACATATTAGGAAATTTATAGTGTAAACGTACAGTACAAAATTACTCCTTACAAAATGGATTTTGGAACGAATTAATTTCATAAGTAGAGGTGCCACTTTTTTTTACATTCTTGCACATAGATGAAATACAGAAAAAAAAATACAGCATCACAAAGTTTGCAATTCTGTAATTGGGCCCAAAATTATTCATACTCAGAAATATGCAGACCTTGTGTTATGTGGAATTAAATTATTTTCATGAACATCAATACTTCTTAAACTGGCATTTTTCAGGTTTTTATACAAATCAATCTCGTCATATTTTTATATTTTTGGTTGTTTAACCGGACATTTTCCGAAAACCCGGAAAGTGGTTTGTGCGCAATTATTATGTGCCAACATTGGTATGAATTAATACTTTGTTTTATAAAATCTCTCATGCAGAAAGATTCCGATTAGACTTTTTCTCTGTCCAGTTAGACTCTAGTTGGCATACATTCCAACAAAACTAAACAAAAAATTGTATTGCTAAAGGCATTGAATTGGTTCCAAAAAATCTGCACAGCAAATTTGTTTAATTATTTTATATATAAAAAAAAAAAAAAGCCTGAAGCAGCTCTTGTTTAAAAATCCCTGCGTGTCAAACTTTCGTTTTAACTCCAGTCCACAGAGACGAGTGTCATTGACTGGCTGAGATGGATCAGAGACGATAAAGACACCGATCAATCAGCACAGACCCGATGAAACTGAATAGACTCTTTTTCTAGGCCGGTATTGAACTGTTATTTACCATCCCCACCGTAGAATGTTCACACTATTCTTTGGTCGATAGTTCCTCGTTTGATTCAGCCGTCTCAGGTTAGAAATTCTCCAATTAGATTTCAATGCAATAATAGCTTGATTTGATGGGAGAGACGAGACGACAAGTCCAATGCGTGTCTCACTGCATGATAATTCAATTGATTATGTAAACGTTTTACACGTAGCAGTCAAGAGTCTCAACACTCGACTCCTGTTGTTCTCATTTATACAGGCACAAAAATGATCAAAAATCACAAGAAATTATCATAAATATTACCTTTACACTAGAAAATAAATCAAACGCTTGATTTGTCACCAGAATGAAAATTGTTGGTTTGAACGAACAAAAACAGATTATATAACAGATTATTCATTGCATCATTTCTAAACTGTATTCTAATACAAATATTTTGTAGAATAAAAAAAATGTAGATTTTGGAAGACGAGAACCATTTTTAAACCCATTTATAATTAAAATACAAAAATAAAATCTTGATAAAAATAATAATAAAATAAAATTAATAATAAACAAACATAGATTTCACTGATTTACAGACGTTGGGCTTGAATATAATTGTGGGTGTAAAAAAAGTCTAGGGATGATCTATAATGAATGAAATGCTGAACATTCTATGATTTGGCAACCACAAAATTTGAACAAACTTTGCTGGCATATATTTCTTCGGTGAACTTATTATTAAAAAATTTAGACGCCTCATAAGACATTTCGTCAACTGCTACACGTACGCTTCTTCTAACCAAAGGTTAAAGCCTTTCTGAACAAACAGCCGTGAAGTCAACAAGCAAAAACTCTTTCTTTGCCCCACATTTCTGAGAAGCATCGTCGCAATATCTTCTCCAAGCATCTCAGGATCTGCGCGGTATCGTTCTCTGGAGTCTGCAAACATAACCATTGCACAGGATTGCAAGATGGAAGCAGACACTGTTAGCCGCTTTTGATGGCTCAGTAGGGAAGAGCAAAGTTCTAAACCCACTTCACGGCGAGATCCCACGAATAAACGACAAAATGCCATAGACAGAAGCGTTTCGTGGCGTTCTGTTGTGTCCAAAAAATACCGACCTTTCAGAAATCGTTCTTTCAGCCGCAGTCGTTTCGGTTTGGTTTTCCTGTTTGGTTCAGGCTGAATAATACTTTTTTTTATAATAATATAAATGTGAATAATGCTTTTTCATGCACAAGAAGCTCGGCTAATTAATATAATGTGAACCGACCTGTAAAACGCTTTTGTTGCTAAACAAGTATTCAAGCTGTTTCATACATCTAAGAAATAATTATTATATTTTGGACTTGAATAAGCCTGCTAATTAAAATGACACGGGGGGATTTTCTTTGCCGACCTGACAAAAGCAGGATTGGTGTGGATTAATTAGATTTTTTAGATTTAATCCTAACAAAGTTTTCTCCCGGCATAATCTGTAGATTTATTTGGATTCTTTTTTCTTTTCATTTTTGAGGAACTATGATGACGAGGGCCATTAGAGAAAGCATTTGCTGTTCTGCGTGTTCACCTTTATGAATTATGTTACAGCCAACACTTCTTTTGCCAGTTCACTATTGTTTTTAACTCTTGTTTCAATTTTTATTAAAACAAGTTTAAAATCCAGCATACTCGCCACTTCCTCTTGTTGGTTTAAAGAGAAGGCGTGGCCCATAGGGCAGCCATTTTTAGGCTGGTTCCATTTGGGTAGTGGGTGATGGTGGTTTTATTTTTATGTTTATCATGAACCATATTTATTTTGCATACTTCTAATGTATTCCTAATTTGTTTAGATTTGGGTTTACGTTGCCTTTATGGTAATGAAAATGATTTAATATTTACTTTTAAATTATTTAAATTACTTTTAAATAAATACAGAAATACATACTGTACATACAAAAAGAAATGCAAAATTACACATTTACGTTATTACAAAAATGGAAAATAATTGTACTTGTGTATAAATAGATACAGAAATACATACGTACAAAATAAATGTATAAATACATATAGTTATGTTACTGTAACAAATAGTAATTGTCCTTATATTTTGTACATATGTATTTCTGTATTTATTTATATATATGTAAAAATACATAAATGTATGTTATTACAACAATACATGCGTTTATAAAATTGTTTTGTACGCATGTATTTCTGTATTTATTTATACATAATTACATTCACTTCCTTTGTATTTTCTATTTTGATTTTTTCATTTATATTTGACTTTCTTCCTGCATCGAGGAGATAGAGCCGGTTGAACATACGGCACGTCATTGGTCAGGTTAACGTTCCTCCTGTTTTGAGGAGATTTGTCTTTTATTTTATTTTAAAAAGATTTGTGAATAATACATTTTCCTCACTGAAGTTGGCATCTGAGTGGCTCCTCCCACTTCCTCTCGGCCCAGCTCTGGGCGTGTTTTTACAGGAACGAGAAAGATTTTATTTTTTCTTTATGTGAGGAACAAACCTTCGGCTCTTTGGTTCTGTTGATGGGGGTTCTTCGTCAGGTCCTGGAGGTGCAGCAGAAGCAGACCTCCGGCCCCCAGCACCAGCAGGAGCCAGAAGGAGAAGGGGAGTCTCATGAGCGTGGAGCGTAGAAACCTCCTCCTGCCTCCGCGCCAGGCCTCCAGCCTTCGACACTCTGCCCACATGATGCCCGCTGCCGCCCGACCTACACAAACACAGCGAAAAGAAGAAGGATTCAACACAGAGCGCTCGCATCCAAGGCCAAGGTGGATGCTGCAAACCACAAAAATACATTCTTGACAAGCCAAAAAAAATCTTGAAATTAGTCAATAAGTATTTTTCCTAACAAGATAAATTTTAATTTACGCGAATATAAGAACCCTTAAGAATATTAAGACGATCAAATTTTGCGGTCCTTTACAAAAGACTTGCGTCTCACAGCCCACAGAACTTTCGTCCTAATCTCCGCCATTTTCGGTATAACTGCAAAATGCGCTTCAACAAGTCGACACCACTAGCAACTTTAGTCACCACTTCAGGGGTTAACACAGCAGGTGGGAAAACTGTGTGATGTCAGTCCACAGACGAGGACATCAGGACTCAAAAGGTGAAAGCCAATTAAAACAAGAACTGATATTCAGAAACTAATCTTCCGTATAACAAGACTTTTTGGCAACATTTTCTCACCACATTGTAAGTTAAAAAACACTGAGTAAAAAAAAATCATTTGAGTAAAGGTTATTTTCTTATTTTATCATGTGGATGTTTTGCAGTGCACTTTTGCGAATCCTGCAAATATTCGTAAAACACATGAAAATGCATTTAAATGAAAAAAAAAAAATAATAATAAAAATCCTTTCCAATCATAAAACATATTTCATACTTATATAAATATTTTATTTCATATTAAAATAAAAGAGATTGTGATGGCATGTCTTTTGTAAAAAAAAAAAAAAAATTCAATAAAAAGCTTATTACGCCTTTACAGTTTCCGAATAGTGGATGTGGTGCGCGGACTAAAGACATTTGGAGCGTGTTCAGTTTCCAGGCTTAAACTGATAAAAGGCAGTTCGGCAAAGACAAGCGGCGGCGAGAATTATGATAAACCGCGCTTTTGTAAAAAATAGCAGGGCTTTTATTAGTTTCGCCGACTTCTGATTTGAAAGGGCAGCGTGGTTTGCGAGTTCCTCTGTGCGCGCACATAAATAGCGTGTTGTGTTTTCACCGGTTTTATCTGATGGAAATTCTGCTGACTGTCAGCGTTCCGTTTCCCAGAATGAGGAATGCAAGACGGAGAACAGGAGACAAAGAGCGGCACAGATGTGTGTTGAATGTTCGCCAGCTCTGCTGTCCTCAGCAGGTGAGAGCAGGAAAAGGAATGACGAACGCCGAGTCTTGGGACCAGGAGACGCCGCAAACATCTTGCCAGTGTGTGTGTGTGTGTGTGTGTGTGTGTGTGTGTGTGTGTGTGTGTGTCAGTCTTCCAAACGGCGAGACCACACAACCCATTAAATAAATTCTAATTACAGGTATTTGTCTTTTAATTTTAATTTGTCTTTTTAATTTGACAGAGTTTAATGCCAGGAGCATTTACATCCTCGACAAAGGATTCTAGAAAGTTTGGGCTGTAATAATGGTTAAATTATGTAAAAACTGTTGAATTATTGGCACGATACAATTTCATTATTATGGAGATTTACATGGGTTACGGTGTGTGAACAATTATAATAAACACAGATTGACTTATGTTAGCATTAGTTACAGTATTTATAAACTTGTTAATACTTAAACAAAATATCTAGAAATTATAATACAATACAAACAAACGCACATCCATCTATTTTATAGTACTGGTATACATATTATACATACGGCACTTGTAAATATGTACCGAATTTACGCAAATATAAGCACCCGTTTTTTTCCAACTTTAGCGGCTCAAATACTTGTGGGATGCTTTATTAAAAAGTTTTTTTAAGATTAAAGTAAATGAAAAAAGAGATCCTGTAATTAATTACAACAAATAGAAACAACAACAAAACAACAATGAAATGACACAGAAACAAATATGAGTGTGTACAAAGACAAGTAACGTAAATCATGCTAAATCTGTATTTATTTTATTTAATAAAAGTAATACAAGTATAATTGAATAATGAAAGTATTAAGGATCAATATCTGATAGTATTTATTCAAATAGATGTGTACAGTTTACCTACATGAATAATATAACACCACAAAATATGATTCATATTCTAATTTTAAATTATTACAAAATATTCCATCAGCTTTCCAGATCATCATTACTGCATCCTGACCATGACTTGAACAAAGAAAGTACAAAATCAACGATTCCTCAGAATGACGCTCCATCACGGCGAAAAAAAACCCCAATCAAATAGTTTTAGCGCATTTAAACACAGCCTCGCTTGATTTGCAAAGTCATTTCACCCATTTGCTTGAAAGCATTCGCCATTCAACACTTAAAAACCGAAGTGCTGTGTTTCCCACTGTACAACGGAACATCAAGCTGTCGCCAGATGAAAAGCCTTCTTATCATCTCGCCACATCCAAACAGTGAAATTGCTGCTTGATGTGTACAGTCACATCTTTGCAGGCAATCACCGGGGAGGTGATGGGCTAAGATTTCTTTAACAACGGCTCAGAGGGGAAAAAAAGCAGCCGGCGCACCTGCTCCATCATTGATACCTGCTTTCCTTTTATCTGCGCTTGATTGCTTTTCCCTGGATTGGTCCACTTCCCCAATTACCCGGCCTTGCCCATCGCTGACCTGCAGAGGGATGCCAGAGAGCAGTGGGTAGCGACAGACACACTCCCCATGAATATAATCAGCGTCGCGATTGTTAGAAACCTTTGTCTTTCCAACACAGAAAGAGAGTGAGTTTGTCTGTATGGCCACTAGGGGCAGTATTGGAACTCTGCATTTAGCCATCCAGGGATGATACACACACACAAACCCGGAGCAGTGGGCAGCATGTGGGGGTCCCGGACACCCTGTTGGGCTCGTGATGACGGCCCGTAATGTTATAGAGCAGGATTGTCTGGCCGACTCGAAGCGTTTGGCTGGTTTTTAATCTAAATGATTGATTATCCAGCCATCACTAATGCAATTTTGACAACGGCGATTCGTTTTGCTTTATTTATATATTTAAAAAGATCCTCCACAGGATATAATGTTTTAGAATGTTTTATCTGTGGACTGTTAAAACTGATCTTTCAATATGAAACTAAACATAAAATGGTTGTTCTAAGACATATTCAACTAAACCTAAAATCTTTTTTTCTAGCTCAAGATTAGCTCAAGACACACACACACACACACACACACACACACGCACACACACACACACGCACACACACCTAGACACAGAGACATTTAGACAGACACAGACAGTTAAAAAAAAAAAAACTTTCAGACAGACAGACAAACACACACTTTTAAACATACACAAACAGACAGACAAAAACACTTTCAGACAGACAGACAGACAAACACACACTTTTAGACATATACAATCAGACAGACAGACAAACACAATCAGAGACGCACACACACACACACACAGACACACACAAGCTTCCGGGCAGTGGACAAATCTGACGGACATGAGCACGTCGGTGTGTGCGTAGTGTGTGTGTGAGCGGCAGACAGGATGTAAAGTCGAGCGTATAAACTCCCGTGTGACGGCGAAGAGGAAGATCCGTGGCAGGTTGGGTTTTTAGCGTCCTACACATTCTGGACAAACACAATCTCTCAATGTCATTTTTCCGGCGGCGTCATGGCGGCCGGCTGTGGAGTGTCATATTAAGATTCATTATGGTGACAGATGGAGGACACACACACGTATCAATAGCAACGCGAGCCCCCCCCCACCCCCACCCCCACCCCCTCCACACATTCATCACCGCCACGCCTCGCTATTATTCCACACTCCTGCAATTATTAACCTGTTGAATCACTATATTACCACTAATTAAAACCATTGATCCAGTTGGAAATGGTTCGGAATATAACGGCTGTATTATACCGACGCGTCAACGCAATCTTGCGCTCATCGATTAAAACGGCACTGGGATAAACACGAAAGAAAATGAAAGCATTCCATACTAAACTAAATTTATAACTTCACATTATAAACTGCCATTTATTGATGGGATCTAAATTAGTATAACTAAATAAAATAGATGTTAATTTATTATAAATACATAAAATAGATGTTAATTTATTATAAATATATAAAATAGATCAATAAATAAAATAAATAAAACTGTCAGGCGAGCATTTTTCCTAATCTGGAACTTCAGAGCGAATTCCTCTTTTGATTTTAAACTACCGGTATTTTGATTATGAACAATATCATTTATAGTTTTTTGCAGAACGCGACAGAATGAAGAAAATCCAAACGTGCAAAACAATCGATGACAATGGCTGTCAAAAAAAAAAAAAAAAACTCAAGCTTTAAAAAAATTAATTAAAAAAATCAATTGGTATATAATAAAACGACACGTTAAAAAAAAAAAACAAAAAAAAACATTGACCCTAATAGAATTTACAAAATAAAAAAAAAACAATGAACTTTACACAGAAACTAATTAGATTTTACTAATAACAATAGATGGTTTTATATTTGTTTTTATTATATGTATATATTAAATGGAAATTGATTTTATTCATGTAAAATTAGACATGATGTTTATCAAGAAATATTTCAATTGCAACTTTTTGCCTTGTGTCATAGTGGAAAAGCTGGACTGACCAAAAGGTAGTAGGTTCGAATCCCATGCCACCATAACTTAAAGTGATGACGAACCAGATCTTTGCTCTTTAAGTAAGAGCAAAGTAAAAATAAATAAATAATAATATTCTGCAGATCTGAGTTCAGTCTTGGCCCTCCACATCATATATTTTTCTCATGTGGCCCTGCGGAAAAATAAAATCCCGCCCGCGAGATAAAGACGAAGACCAGAAAACAAACCCACCGCTCCACCGACGTGTAATAAAGCCAAACGGCTCTTCTTTAAATAAGCCTGGATCTGAACTTTTCCATCATAACCGTGCTAAAGCGGCCAAATAAATCACTTTTAAGAACGGACAGAAATCAATTGATCTTTACACAAATGCAGTGCGGGACGTCTCTGCATTATTAACTCGGCTATCAAAAATCTGCTTTTGTGCCGCTCGCACATTCATCTTCAAAGCCGGGAGAAGGCTTATCCTTGAAACGTTCTCCAGTTCACTTCCTCAAGTATTACTACAGTGAATGAAAGATGTCTCATTATGGCCGTTCTCTCACGCTGAATAAAAATTACGCCGGGCTCACGCGCCCCGATCGTAAAGGCTTTTAGGATTCCCGAGCAAGGGTACGTGGTCCCCTCGAGGTTCTATTAAATCCATAAAGAACCACATTTGCATTCAAAAAAAAAGAAACGTACAAGGCCACGAAGACATCGGAATAATTAACAACAACAATTAATGTCTGCGTTTCTGTACTGGAGTTCCTTAAGTGGAGTCACTTAAAAGTACACGCTTTGGATTTTTAGAAGACAAGCCGACGTACACCAACTTGAAACGGAAAAACATCTCAGTTCTCAGAGTTATGTAACGCATCACACCAAGGCCTGTGTTTTTTTCTCCTTTAATAAATCTAGAGCATCTCCTTTAAAGTCTATAAAAAGCATCACACTGCAAAAAGTACATTTATGACAAGCTAAAAAAAAAAAATCAGAAATTAGACAATAAATCTTGTTATTTTCTTTTACAAGATAAATTAACTATGTTAGAATTACGAGTGAGAGATGACTTTGCTTATTTCAAGAAAATAGGGCTTCAATTTTTTTGGCTTAGGAAGTTTTTCCAAAGTAGACGTTGTTTTTAGACAGAACGTCCAGAAACAAGAAATGTCAAGTGAAATGTACACAATGTTTCTAAATTTAAGAAACTAGATACTTTTTTATATTAAAGTCAATGAGAACAAGAACTGAAACGCAGAAACAATCTTCCGAGTAACAAGATTTTTTTGGTCTGGTTTTCAGCATACTTGCCAAGTAAAATTCCCTCCACCTATTGGCAGATAATTTTACTTGGTTTGATTTAGTTTCCACTCATTTTGTTGTTAATTTTCTTATTTTTTCATGTGGACACTTTGCAGTGCAGGATGGGAATCAAATGATAAAATAAAGGGTTTAGCAGCGATACCAGGCGTCTGAAGGAAGGAGCTTGAAGCTGATGGTCTGATGGATCTCAACGAGCTGAAAAAGGTCATGTAACACAAAACCAGGCGTTTTCCACCCCAATCCTTATCTGCCGGTGAAGAGCTGCATTGATTCCAGGGTGTGTGTGATATCAGCTCGTGTGGATTAATGATCAGATCCCAGGCAAAGCATTTTCATTTACAGATCGCAGCATTTTTTTCATTAGGAAAGCCGCTTCTGGACCATGATGGAGAAAGCGGCAAAGATTACTTGGGGATCAAGGGAAGGCTGGAGAGGGAGGTGAGACCCGGTCCCATGTGTTCCCGGACCCCCATCTCTCCGCTGAGCTTTCCGCTCGGATATGCTAAATTATCTGGGAAAAAAAAAAAAAAGTCCATGAATATCTGCAATCCACTGATTTTTCCCCTCACACAGATAAAACCCACCGCTCCCATTTTGGTTCCATCTACCGTATATTGAATATAAGTATGCAGGGAGGAGTTTTCATTGGCTGGAGATTACTTTCGCTCAAACAGATCGGCTTTTCAATGATTCCGTCTGACTTTGTTTTATATTTTCATACGAATAGCATTTTTACATTTTTACCATGGCCAGTCTTCAAATGTGTAGTGTGGTCCATCCGAATCAACCCGCTCCTCAAAAACCAATACAAGGATATAAATAACGTCTAGTAGGGGTGGGCGGTAAACCAGTATGAATTATTATATATTCATAATTTATTTTTAAATATACCTAGTCATGTGTATAAACACTTGAATACAGTATAACGCGTTTGTTTTGTTACAACTTTGGCATTGCTAATCTCACTCTTTCCCTCATTAAAAATGGCAGATGAGTCTTCAGGTTACCCATTGTTACCACCTATTGTCTTACTTCAAAATTAGAATACAAAGTTTACCTATAATGTATTTAAGGTTGAATAAAATATAACGCACCCCACGATACTGTGATATAATATAAAGATTAAGAAATATAAAAAGATAAAGAAAAGACTGAACTGCTGCGCTCCCAGAAACACTCGAACATGGGTTCGATTCCCAGGGAAAGCAGAAAGTTGTTGATTCGTAAACATTGTAATGATTGTTACAATGGGTTATCAGGCTTTTTAGCAGACCCTAGTGAACAAAGCTTGCAATTTGAGTGGTTGAAGAAAGTGCCTTTACAATGTACCGTATTTACGCGAATATAAGCACCCCTCTCACAAAATAAAAATAAATAAATAATTACACATAAAAAAACATTTTTAGGGGTAAATTTACTTTTTAAAATACTACTTTTTCTATATTTTACAAACCTAACTTGTGACTTGTATCACTTCAATTTACTTAAAAATATTAAAACAATAATCTTTTCTAGAGATTGAAACTAACCTCCCATCATGCTTCGCTGCTCACTGGTTCCCATGAGCCTTTGCACTAAAAGAGCATAAAGTAAAGCTGACTGAGCTTGGTTTTTGTTAGATGTCGATACTAAAACAGTTACGTTTTTCTCTGTGTAGCAGACAGAACGATTCAATTGTGTTTGACTCTGGTGTTCTTCGTTTTGACCATGTCTGTCTGTTCTGTCTGTTCAAATATTAATGATTGTTTTTTGTTTAATCTTACTTTCATCTCAAGATCCACTTTTTAAAGAAAAGAGTGCTTATATTTACGTGAATATTTGAAATAGGTTATTATAAGCACCCAGCAAGTTTTTAGGCCGCTAAAATTGTAACAAAGAACAAGTGCTTATATAATCGCGTTATTTCGGTATTTAATATTAAGAAAGCCTACAAAATACAAAATTTGGCATTTGAAAAGATATAAAAGACGAAAGATCTTTTAAATGCTTATGAACAAAATATATTTAATCCTTTTTTAACTGTGATTCGAACCTGCAACCTTTTGGGCACAAGATCCACTCTCCACCACTAGGCCACAACCGCCCTAGCTGTGATCTTATGCGCATGATAGATTGACCAATCAGAAACCAAAAGCCCAAAAATTACGAGAAAAAAAGAGAGCAGAACACGTCTTGTTCACTCGATGTGGCATCATTTTATTTTAATTATTGCAAATTGCAATAATCATACGTCCCGTCTCCATTGTAAATGTAAAATATTGTAAAAGGCTAGTATTTCTCGTCCTGGCGGAACTCTTCTGTTCTTTGTTTTTTAACAGAAACACTGGGACCATTTTCGTCAAACAGCGAATCCGTAGAGTCAATTTTCATCTGGATAAAAGCCTCGGCTACAAAGATCCAAAAGAGTGTGCACTTTCCCTTTACCCCTATGAGACAAACTGCCATAGTAACCGTCCCCCTGTGGGTCTCCAGATGGTTCAGCCTTCCACGGCTCTACACGACCTGCAAGACCGCGGTGAGCGTATGGACCAAGAGAAAAACACAGCACCACATTTCATCTTACACATAACTCACTATGACAGTGTCGTTCCCTGACTGACAGAAGACACAAGTAAGGCTGAGCAATTCATCGAAAATTCATCGAAATCGATATTTAGAACTCGTCAGAGCAAGTTTCAAACCAAATCAAATAAAATCAAATCAGTTCGGGTGGAAACATTGTTACCTGTAATATTTAATTATTGAAGACAACAGTCTTCATTCATCAACAGTCTTCAACATTTTATACCCTTATTAAGAAAGAATATACAGAAAAAAATGTATTTTGTTGCCAAATGTGGAAGTTATTTATTTATTTTTTTTATTCATAAGAAATCAAAATCTCTAAATTTAAATCTTTGTTTTGCCATTTTCATCTGTAAGCGTGTTTGTAATGATGAGGGCATGAAACAAAGGAGAATTTCCCCAACAGGATGAATAAACCAATTCCTAGTTCTGATCTAAGGGGGGGAAAATAATCAATACTTTTTGTATTAATTTTTAATGAATAATAAATTATTAAAATAACCGTTCATTAACCGTAATTGTGTTGAAATGTTCAATCAATCGAGATTTTGATTTCCGTAGCTTCTAGTCAGAGCGGATTTTCAATTCGGGTGGAAGCAGTGTTACCTATTTTACTAACAAGAGAACAGCTAATTTTATACTTTTAATAGGAATATATGGAAAAATATTTATTGTGCTACACTATGTGCAAGTTATTTATGTTTACATTTATTCATAACATCCAAGGGGGGTTAGTCATTGGTATTAATTTTTAATAAATAAATTAATACAATAATCATTCATCAATGGTAATCGTGTTTAAATGTTTAATTAATTGACATTTTAGGCCTAGACACAAGTCCTTCCTACGTGGGGGAATCCTCACCGTAGATGAGCGTCAAACACAGAGAGAGCATCTCCTCGGTCCTTCAGGTTCTCGTCTCTCTCAGAATGATCAGTGGTGACGGGTCACTCATCTTCCTCTCCCCCCGTCATCAGGAGACCGGCCTCATGTTGTGACAGAGTAAATTACATCAGTCACTGCACTGGGGCGGACAGGCGCTCTGGCTCTCATCCCATACACACCACACGCTCGCGATTTAAAACCGACGTTTTAACAACTCACTTCCGCACTTCGCTTGTTGACCTCGCCGGCACGAGAGACGCTCCGGCCTTGAAGGGAAGCAAATTGGAATATTGCGGTGCCCGGACAGATGTGTACTTGGGAGTAGGGCTGTGCCATTATGCCAAAAATCTATATCTCGATTAATTGAACACTTTAATACGATTCCAATTAATGATCAATTATTTAATTTATTTATATTTTTGGAAAGTTTTGTACAATAAATATGCTCACATTGAAAGCGAGATATTTGAATAAAGTGTGCATTACTTGACTTTAAAATAATTGACGCAAACACACAGATCTTCTAAGTGATTTTATTTTGAACATCACCGTAACTGTAATTAATCGAACAATCACTTTGTTCTTATCAAAAAAAGCAAAAATAAATTACTTGCTCATTGTGAACAGAATAAACAATTTTCAATTTTTTTTTTTTTTACATGAAAAATGAGCAGTTCTGTTCTAAATTTAATAACTTGTGTTATTTGTAATTAGATATGCTTAATATATACTGTGCAATTCTTGCATTTTTGGTAAAGAAATATATTTTAATGGGTCAGGGTTAAGGGTAAACAACAGATTTCCACACGTGGAAGTTTTCTTGGACAGTAATAAAAATAATCGGCATGGAAAATTTTTGAACGATTATATGTTCTGAACTTCCCAGACTCCCTACACATCCCCAAACGCTGCTTTGTTCTTCTCTGCATGAACAGTTTGTTCTAATAGAATTGAATGAGCTGGCAGATTGAATAGTATTAACTGTTTTTTTCACACTAGATGTTCCTGCAAGATCCTTTAGTTCATTTAGGTTGCTGCGGAAGCATCTTAGCATTATCCTCCAGCTTTTTCCGTCCAAATGCTTGCGACTTCGTTCCCCTCGGTCATCTGATAGCGTGATGAGTCTCGGAATGGCAAAAATTCCATTCTCTCATCCTGACTAATCAAAAAATGACAGAAAACTGTCTTTCAACCGTCTCTTTATACTGATCTTGTCCTTGACATTCAGACGGGAAGCTGCTATGAGCTTAAAGTCAGAATGTGGAGCTTGTGGAATGGAAGAGAATTGAACCCAAGACAGACTCCAGAAAATGTGTAAATGTGCAAGTTCAGATTTGGAATCTGAACCATTAATACCCAAGATTCCTGCCGAGCTCACCGGAACCTACAGATCCAGATAAAAGCTGCATAATATCAGGAAGACATGATATATCTTGCTTTAGTGACAACATGTGAGATTTGTACATGAAGAGCATGAAGTGAGAATAGAGTAGTTAGTTTAAACTAAAACAAAAGTATTTTATTTCTGTTTTAAATAGAGACAGTTGGCTTCATCTGATTGGACACATCATTAGTGCTAATTATTATTTTTAATACTATTATTATAATTATTTATAATGTTATTGTATTATGGCAATTATGATATGTATCCAATATTTTGTGCAGCCCTTGAGATTGGAGTCTGTTCCTGATATAAAAAGCCATTTCTATCTTTCACTAATCTATAAAGCCATAAATATAATCAACCTTAACGTTAAACATTCAAAAGGTGCTCTATAATACTTTCTCTGGATTTTGGTTAAAACAAGAATCGTCACAAGGATCTGCTTCAAAGTTTTACTCGAATAGACGAACTCAAACACACACACACACACACACACACACACACACACACACAAAAACTCTTTAAAACAAACATCCAGAGTGAAAGGGCAACTACACAAAATGTCACTTTAAAACCAATCCGTCTGAAACGCTTTTCCAGTCCACAACGGAAAATAACAGGCAGACAAATCTGAAGTCTTGTCATCCCACCGAGCGATTTATGTCTTTAAAGTGGATGTTTTTAAAGTGTTACGACCCTCGGTGGCCCCGGCAAACAACAAACATCCATTAGTATCATGCTTAAAAATGCATGAGCTGCCCCACAAGTATTATTTCCATCGAATTAAGAAGCCCATTATATTGCCAATTTCTATGGGGCGAAGGTAAAAATAGCCACCGATACAGAACGCAGTGAAATACAGACAATTCCAGAGTAATTGCTACGGGATAAAATGATGAAAAGCATTAGGCGTCCAAACAAATCAAGCCCTTTGGGTTTAACGGTCAGAACACACACCTTCCACAGATCGTCTTTAGAAACATCCAGTGAGTCAGGTTTAATATTGCAATTATATTACAAAAGCCACAAAAACAAGATCCCGCTTCAAAGTCCCGCGTCAAGTGACTCATTCCGAGCAGTTTGCATGAAAGTCTGATGACATTAACATATTAATTTCATTAAATATTATAGATAATGCGACTTTGGCTCGAGAGGAATTGCTCATCCACAGATAATTATCAGAATTTACATAAGCGGTCACATTTCTTAATCTGACCGTTTCACTTCCCTCTGAAAAACACCACACGAGGAAAAAAAGTCGCAAAAACACAGGCCGCTGATTATGCCAGGGCGAGCAAGTTCTGCCAAAATGAAATAAAGTCGTTTAAAAAAAAACGAGCGAGGAAATGAGCGAATTTGCATGTTAAGCGGCGGCGAACACTATCACTTTCCGATAAGTAGTTTGACTTCAAACTGAAACCAGCTCATTTCTGGCTGATAGGTGGCTGGTGATTGGTGCACCCTACGTTTGGTCCTCCGAGCACATCCTTTCCTTAACTAGAAGCTGGTGGGGGTATGTCACCATCCTATTTATAGCGTGCCGAGAAATAATTCAAAGGAATCAGAGTGAGGAAGATCTCTTAAATCTTCCCCTTTCACCGTCTACGGCGAGTGAAAAAAGGGGAACGTCTCTTTCCGTCTCAGAAGCCATCTGTATGAGTGGTTGAAGCACACCTCGGAAAAGGTGTGAGCTGGATCATGAACAACCCAGTGATGAATGTGGCGTCTGTTGGACAAATGGCAAACATGGCGTTCGCGTCCATCCAAGGAGAAGGATGAAACAATCCGAGCTCGTCTCACAACGAGCATTTTAGTGGAGCGTGTGTGTTAAATCTACACACCGTGTGTTAAATGCATCACATCGTCATCGGATTCAATCCAAGACGCTGACGTCACGTCTCATCCTCAACCAGGAAACTCACTTTCTGATATCGATTGCACAGGATTTAATTTTTCCAGGCTGCCTTGTTGTTCCAGAGACTTATATGTTTATATTTATTCAACTCATATAAGCGTATAAAAGGTGGTACGCTATAAAAAGCGCTTTTTACAGTTGGCAGACAAACAGAACAAAGAGTTTAAGAGTGACAAAGAGTTTAAAAGTGAGCAGCAAAAAGAGAAAAACCAAACTATGGCCATTCAAACTTCACACAGTCTATTTTGTGATGCTGATGAAAATGGTTTTGCCTTGTCCGGAAGCGAATGCGTCCCGTATGACCGAACAATGCCAAAACCTTGCATTCGTAGAGTTGTTTGCAACGGTCACTCTAATTGTTGTTCATATCACACATGTAAAGTAACTGTCGATAAAGTTGACTTTGTTTTTCCAAAGGGAAAACAAAACAAATCAGTAATCGGACAGATTATATAAGCTGATAATGTTAAGGAATGTGCTCTGGTGTCTACGACAGAATCTCTGGCTTTTGATTCGGTTTCAGATTTTCCGATGTAGATTTGTAATGCGAATGATGTTCTTGTACTGTCACTGTATTTTTTATTACCCTTTTACGGTTTTGGTCTGATCTTTGGCCTTTCAAGAGTGCTTTATAAACACAATTGAGTAACGGCTGCAATGTGTTACCTTGAAAACATCGGAAAGTTGGTTCATTAACCAATCAGAACACACGCGATTAGTTCATTAACCAATCAGAGCCTCAGAACGTCCGGTCAAGCGCCAATATTAACATCAACATTAAAGTTGAATAATGAAAAGACAAAGCACATACAACCGCGTAGAAGCCGGCTCGTTAAGTTCACGAGGCGATACCGGGGTTCGGTTAAACCGTCACCGAACCGGACGACTTCCGATGCTCGGTTCTCTTTCACTTCCATCCGCCTCAGCCCGAGTAGAAAACTTGCACTTTCTTCTTGCTCGTGTAAAGCTTTCGTCTCTCTTTCCATCTCTTACAAACTGCCGCCATAAAACGGACAATGAAGCGGACTCACCTCAACAATCTTCATAAGGCTGAAACGCTCCGCGGGATCTCCAGTTCGCCCGGTGCTGCTGCGGCTTCGGCTCCAATACACGGAACGAGTTGGTGACTAAAGCATGGCGCAAAAACAAAAGGTGCCGGACGAGGAGAGGTTTTCTCGGCAGCCCGAGTAACTTTCAAGCGACTGTCTGGCCGTCGTGTTCGGACTCGGAGCGACGTGAATGTTCCCGCGACGCTGCGTGCGCGCGCTTTTGTTGGGCGTGCGCGCGCGCGTCACTCGCTTCTATTCTCGCGCTCTCCAGGGACGCTGCCGCTGATATTGCCAAGCAACAGCTACTGAAATAAACCCTCAAACTCTGAAGATGATCAAGTTTGTCGTGATAAAGGATTCATTGTTTAGTTTGGAAGCGCCGGCTTGTGTCAAGGAAGTCTGTCTGAGCTCGAAACTTCTGCAGGAAGACTCGTTTTGTTAAAGGTTTTAACAAACGATTTGTTAAAGATTTGTTTCATTGAAAAACGAAAAAAGGATGGATGGATGGATGGATAGGTAGGTAGGTGGATGGATGGATGGATGGATGGATGGTTGGAAGGAAAAATAGACAAAAAGTGTGTGTGTGTGTGTGTGTGTGTGTGTGTGTGTGTGTGTGTATAGACAGACAGAAAAATAGATAGATATCAAATATTCCTGGTTTCCTATTTACTGTAGGTATTTCCTGGTTCCATCTTTTCTTCATCAATATTTAAAAATATGTTAATCAATGCTGTCAGTTATTCAATCCAAAGTTAATTTGAATTTGACTTGTTGCAACGTTGAATTTTAATTGGACCAAACAAAGAAAATAAGTACTGAAGATTATTCAGTGCCTCAATTTAAATAAACCCGCTAAAAACAGACCCAGGTTCGTAATCAGACTTTAAACAACGTGGAAAGATAAAACTACATTTACAGTACATGTTACACCAGAATGCTTTTCATCCATGCTGACCCCGCGACCTTTAGCGTTTCTAGCACGATGATTAAGCCAATGGAGCTTCATTATTCATCAGGCTGCAGATCACACCACGGCGTGTTCGGACCGCGGGTCTTCTCAGCTCAGCACGCTTCAGTTCCAACAAAGCTCTGGATGTTACACCTTTATGGATGACATCACTTTATCCTCTGACTCCACCGAGCCGAAAACAATAGACGTCCAGCAGCAAATGAATTAAATGGTGTAGTGTGGCCAGTCACACTCTCCTGAAGGCACGTATTGATTACTTTATAAATTACTGTCAGCTCACATCATTCCATTTCTTCACTGTCACCGTGAGAAACAGCTCGCTTCTCCTGACAGCGATATACTTCATCTCGCCGCCCACAACATAAGCAATTGGGTTGTTTTTTTTATTCACTGCAGAAATAGACAAAAGCGTATTGATCCTGTGATTCAGGCCTTTTTTGCTCAAAAGCTCTAAAATCCTCCAGACAGTCCAAAATGAAAGGCAATATGGGACATTTCTGAAGGACGCTTCTGTTACAGTAGCCTGACCAATGCAAATTACTTTTAAAGGATCTACAAACACAAGATTACTGTAATTACTGTACTACCAATAATCATTCAAATTGATGGTTTTAATGGACACGTTTTTTATCAATAATATTTGTGCAAGTTGCTCAGTAATGTACCATCTTAAAAACATTTTCAAATTATTTTATAAACACCAAGGATTAGAATTACAGTAATTATTTTGATTGTCCGCAGGCTTCTTTTTTTTTCTTTTTTTTAAGGCTTTTTTCCAAACAATGATTTCGAATCAAAGTCAATCAAATTTATTTATATAAATATATTTTAGAGTATCGTGCTGGTTATGATAAACAAAAAATGGTAGGTAATCATTACTTTACAGTATGTGATTGGAAATCATAGCTGACAGTAAATTACTGCTTTTTACATTGTAATCTGTCCGTTTTTTTCTGCTTAACTCTGGAAACACCCTGGATTGGTGGACAACCAATCAGAGCAGCACATACACACATTGCTCACTTGCACTTATGATCATCTTTCCAATTTAACTGAAACGCATGTTTTGAGACCCAGAGGAAAGACACGCAAACACAAGGAAAACATAAGCGGGCCTAAAACAGAACCTTTTCGCTGTGTGGTGATTGAGCTACCCACTGCTCCACCGTGCTGACCCATGGTCAAGCATTGTTAAAAAAAAAGATGCAAAATGAATCCGATTCAGCCAAATCTTAGAAGCATCTTGGATCTCTATTGACACATCAAATATCGACGCTCCAAACTATTCGCTTCTGATGTCTTCAGGGACGTGATTTATGATCGAGTCATTAATGGGATTTTCAGTCCCTCTGGTTCCAGGGTGGCGAATTCATCAACGACTTCAGTCTGAGCCGCTCGCTGCGTTGCTTCCTTCTATAGTTGTATAGATCTCCAACCAATACGTAATTAGATTTACAAGGCCAGAAGCTTCTTTTAGTTCGCTAATGGAACTCTTAGCAAGAGATCAAATAGCAGTCCAGTCAGTGAGGAGGTTTGTGGGAGAGGAAAAAATGATTTTGTCATCTGAAGCTTTTCATAAATACTCTAAAGCACGTCTAAGCTCCGTATAGTCGCAAATCACACAAAGCGAAAATAGTTTTCCGTGTGGTTGTCATGCACCAATACAAGGCGTGTCCTGCCTTGTAAGAAACGGCTCCTGCTCCCCGTGACCCAGAAATGGAAAAGCCATTGCCATTGTTAGCCACATTCGGTCAAAGACAAAGTAAGATTACCGTAACTTTAAAGTTTTATTTTTGCATTTCTTCACAACGTCTGCTAATAATTCTCAAAGACGCTTCGGGAAACAAGAACATCTTGTGCATTTTCTAGTTCACATAAAACTGCCAAACTGGGATAAAAGGAATCATCGGCCACTTCAAAGTTCTTTCAACAAATGGAATCTGGATTTAGGTTGCCTTTGTCTTCTAAATTTAGAAGAAGAAAGTGAGTCAGCACACTGGAAGTCAATATTAATGAAGATTTATTGGAGAGAGAAAAAGAAAACGCATCCTAGTTGAACCACCATCAGCCTGATCGGATACCACCTGGACTGGGAGGATTTGAGCGTGACGCTTTGCATGCTGGGAGGCCTCTTCTCTAGGGAGCAAAGGGGTGGAGTCAAGCGGTGGGCTCCACCTCAGATCTCCGTTTGCACACTGCCGCCCTCTAAAGGCCTTGAGAGGAAGTACCATGCAACCTTCCATGCAACTGCAGTTTGTAGAACTTTTATTAACGATCTTTATATATGGTTTTAGTTTGATTTATGGTTTAGCATTTGGATTAATAATTATTAAATTAATAATTTTTAATATTAATACTATAGAGCATGTTTCAAATTAACTCATGGCATTCAAATGAAATAAAAGAAGTTGAATTTATGACAAAGGTATTCAGTTTTTTGTATTTTATAAATTTTTTAACTTTATTTTTGCTGTATTTTATTATATTTTTATCTTCATATTCGTAGTTTTATACCTACTCTATCTTTATACTGTATTTTATTATCTTTAGATCTTAATTTTTCTTGTATTTCTTTGCTCGCTTATTTGTCCTTTTTCCCGGATGCATCATTCTCTCCATCAAACGCCATGTTTAAATGCTGGACAATCAGAAAATAAATTTCACTACATATCATACCATGTACAATGTGTATGTGACAAATAAAATGTGTATTTTAATTTGATAGCTTTATTACACGTTTTGTTTTTTTACATTTTTAATCAATTTAATTAAATACAGTACTTTCTGAATAGCACAAAAAAATCTAAAGTGTTCACTAAACAACTCTACTATAGCTATGAAGGCCTTTTTTATTTTTATCGTTCGGTAATTGTACTGTAAGCCTGAAACATCCTTCACCTCTGGTGGGCTCTTCTTATATTCCACATGGCTCTCAAGGTAAAATGCATCCGCTATTTAGATTTAGTTCTCGCACCAGAGGGACATTGAACTAAAAAAAATAATCATTTTCAGCAGGACGTAGTGGTAATCACCCATAAAAGTAATGCATTTCTTGGGGCGGCCGCGTCCCTCGCCAATAAATGAAGCGCGGCTCGTTTCTGTGTGTGTCTGCAGATTTTCCCGTAGTTTTCAATTCGGTGCCCGAACCAGTCTTACACTTCGCTGGCTGTAAACTCCTCTCGCATTCCTCATCAAGCGCTATATCGCCTCTAATACTCTTGAAAACACCCTTGCGTGACCTTTGACCTCTCCCACTGGCGCTGTATGCCCAGGGCTCCCGACGATTCAGCTCTGTTGTGCTGATAGAACACATTCATATTTCCAATATTTCCAAGCCTGCGACGCTTCTCTCCTTTCTCTGGGTCAAGGTCATAAATTGTTTGACCCCGGTCACCAAAAAAGGATCTAACCGAGATTGAACAGTGTTCAAAATTCAATCACGGCGCAACTCAAAAGCTTGGCAAAGTATCAATTTTTGAAATGGTATTTTTGGCTTTGGTATGCAAAATTATTTGGGCGAAACTTTAACTCTTAAACAATTTGATTCTGCAGAAAATAATGATTAAAAAAAGCATGCTTCAGATCGTGAACTCCGCTTCAGTTAATGAACAAAAGCAGAATTGGACTTGTGTCCAAAAGGTTGCACGTTTGTTTCAATCCCGGTCTGGTTCTGCAACCCTATGGCTTAAGGCTGCCCACTGCTCCGGATTTGTGTGTGTGTCACTTCACTGTGTGTGTAACTTCACTGGATGGTTAAATGCAGAGAACAATCCCAATACTGCCCCTAGTGGCTATATTGACGAACACACTCACATTCTTTCTTTCCTAACAGAGTAATCTAACATGGTTTTGGCTCCTCGCTGACCAAAGAGGAAGAGGAACCAGAATGTGTCCAGAATAACTAGGCTGATGCAATCGTGTCTATGTCAACGTAAAAGAACATCAATGGACTTACTGTCAGCGTTTGGAGTCCCTGTTCAGATCGCTTCCTTGTTTGTTATGCCATGAGGTGTTCTGTGTTGATTTGAATCCAATTACATTATTATTCAGGTGTTGTGTTTAATTCCAGTTCATTTGATTGTTCTGTTCATCTGTGTCTCATTCTGTCCTAATTGGTTCTAGTAATTAAGGCTGTGTTTTTCTCTGTTTGGTGCTAGATCGGTTTCGAGAGTTTTAGGGAGTCTGAGAGAGTTTGAGAGTCTGGGAAGTTGTTGAGAGTTTTGCGGTGTTTTGGACAGTTTTCGGGAGTCTTTGGAAGTCTGAGAGTTTTTAAGAGTCTGGGAAGATTTTGAGACTTTTTGAGCACCTTGGAGAGTTTTGGGGATTTTTGGCATGATGGTTTGCTTTGGTTTGGTTTCCCTCGTGTCTGTTGCGCTACCTGCTGTCCAGATTGGTAATGCTCTTCATGTTCCTGTCTTGTTCCTGACCAGCTGGATTTATGATAACGTTAACGTTTATTTGCTACGAGTGGCGTTCTGTTTCTTTTAAGAGTCCAATCAAACTTCGGTTTCGAAAAGTTTCTGGCTCCGGCCGAAATAATATTTTTGATAGACATTTGTCTTCTGCCAAAAGGTATGCTGAATTTTTTGTTTGCCAACGCTTTTTTGCCCACGTAATTATTTTGTCCTTGCACTGAATTTACACTCATTTTCTTGGTACAATATTTTTCAGTTTCGACCTAAAGTGTTGGATGGCTTAGAATGGCTTACGGCCTGCTTGTGTTTGGGCCAAAAGTTGACTTCCGGTCTGATTCTAGATTCTGTGTTTTAAAAAAAAGTCACATCTCTGCATTTGGAGCAAAGCAAATAGCAAAGAACCAACATCTTTTTCTCTCTGAAGGCTGTTCTTGGGCAAAATTCCACTCCAACCTTCGAGTCTCAGGGTTTTCATTCGCCCAGTTATTAACCACAGTCCATTTGGCAGGACAATGAGAATTGCTTCTTGGGGGAAAAAAACGATTCTTGTCGGATGTGTCCTTTCAGAACAGCACAAGGTGTCTCGGTCACATCAGCAGGTTGATTTCTAACGATAAAGGCTGAACAGGTTCGCGTGATTCACATTAGGACAATTTGCTTCGGTTTACAACCAAATCCGTTTGCAAAGGCGCGTCTGGGATGGCGGCGCCACACTTCGATTGAAATAAAATCACACGACTGTTTGCTGTAACAAACTCGACCTTGTGTTAAATAACAGTGGCAGCAGAGCGGTGGAATGAGTAATTCACTGTCGCCGCATTAGTTCAGTGTCTGTCACCTCGGGCGATAAACACAAGCGCGGTAAATCCCATTTAATTGACAGATGTCACCCGCACGGGTCCAGTCGGTGGGAACCTGCCACTAGCCGCGTATCTTGGGCTGACAGGTGGCAGCTGATCCACGGACAGCGAGATGATGGCAGAACTTTAGTGACACTATCATTGTTCAGCTGGCATTTGTCTGGCTGGAGAAGGATTGTCAATGCCGTGTGCCGAGAGAGCGGCGTGATGCATTCAGACCCGTCTGCGGACACACAAAAGCCATTCATAATTGCATCACGTTGTCCGCTCTTTCTCTCGTGGCATTTTTTGCCAGTGTGATGGCCTGAGGTGATTCGTACCGTGATAGTAAACCAGACCTGATGAAGGTTTATTAATGAAGACGCACAACAGAAAGCTACAAAAGTGTGGCCTTCTGTTCAGTGATCCCAAGCAGAGCGCTTCCCTCAACACAAAGCAATGGCCGAGGGAGCAAAGATGGATTCTTCTGAAGATGAGAAGGTGAGAAATGGATCCTGTGGCTCAGTCAGTGGATCCGTGAGAGTTTGATTAGCAAAAGTGTTCAGTTGTTTAAATGTAGGACGGTATGAGAACTTATCAGAACGTAGCAGCCATCCATACCAACCTCCAGGATTTTAAGTTCCTTCTGTTGTTTTTTGTCTCAAAAGTAGAAAAAAAAAATGTCTTGGGGGATGATGTGCAACTCAGACGATTCACATTCAACAAACATCATCACCGTACTTTATTAAATTACAGCGTATGAAAGTTTTCAGACTGAATTATGAGCAGAATCATCTTAATACATATTTACGACTTCTGTAATCAACTTAAAATAAAACTAAAGTAATTGTGCGACGTCAGCATTGTGGCAGCCAAAACAGAAGAGGCAACAGGACCAGGGACAGCGGCATCTTAGACTTTAGGACCATGGACAGCACTCGGCCACAGGTTTGAACAGTCGACCACAACTTCTGGGAAAATCAACACTCTTTAAAAAGGAATATTATGACGAGAAAAGATAAAAGAAACGGAGCCAGAGAGGATCCATCTGTTTTTTAGACCTGTGAGTAGCATCTCAACCTGCCTGAACTTCTCAATGTTTGTGTCTCTAGCCACAGCGGGGAAAGCTGCGATTGTAAAAGAGACCAGAACCAGTGAAAGCCTGAGAGGAAAAGAAAGGAGGAGAGAAAAGAAAAGCAGGAGCAAGGTTTTCGGTTGCTTTGTGCCAAACCCTTTGCCCTATTCCTTTTTGTGAATAAAAGTGATTTTTGTTACTCACTTGACGCCTCTAGGGTGGGAAAAATGTACATAAGTTTACATGAGCTCTTTCACCAGCACTGTCTTAACACTGATTAAAAACAAGAGTTTTGGCTAGTGTGATTACTGACTGTTATGCTGTTCTGTCTAGTTTCTTTATTTTTTAGACAAATTGCTTCACTTGCTCCTCTTTTTTGTAAGTCACTTTGGATAAAATGACTAAAGTAAACAAATTACTTTACAAACTAACTAAATGTTCTAAAACGTGTTACAAAACAAGATACATTATTAATGTTACTTTTATTTTATTTTTTATTTTTTTGGCAAAAAGTGAGAATACGGGCCTTTTTTTAAATGTATTTTGGAAAAGACCAAATCTCTTTTGTAAGAAATTAGTGAATTGAAATATTCCAGTGGAGAATGTAAAATTATTGGAAAAACTACAAAACAAAAAAACCAGATAACAGTAAAACAAAGAAAACAAAAAAAAATTGAACTTGGTAAAAACGAGTTGCATTTGAACAATAGCTGAAACTACCACATTCACGTCTTAAAAACTAAACAATAACAAGAACACAAATAAAAAACAATGTAGCTATTTCGTCATCTGCCTGTTAGGGCCCAGAATATTGTACAGTTTAAAGCCGTAATAAAGATGTCTTATTAATCAATAAAACTTTTCCGAGTCCCACAGTGGGCAAAAGGCATTTTTAAAAGTGCAGTACAAAGACAGACATTACTGAAGCAAAAACAACAGTTACATCATTTAATAAATAAGTGTAAAGTGAAAAAGATTAAAACCAAATTACAATCTGTTGTCATGTCACAATTCCAGCGTGGACGTCAGATTTCCCAGGACCCTCCTGTCACCCACCATAGTCTCCAGAACCTTCTGGACTCCCTGATGACCTTGTCCAGCTTCCTCCTGTCAGGACGGCTGATCCATCACAGAGTCACGGAAGGTCTTCAGGAACGTCACCTTCACTCCAGATCTGCTCTGACTCCCCACGGTGCTTCTGAGTTCTGAGTCCAGCTTGTTTTTTTGTTCTGTGATTCTCCGAAGGGATTCGGGATTCTGTGAGATTCTAATCAGCAGCAGACGACATCTTTCTTTCAGCAGCATCATCTCTCCGTGACACTAACAGTTGCTTGCAGGGCTTTTCCTGCGGTGGTGTTGTAATGAGGAGGCCGAGAGCTTGAAGGAGATTACTCTGCCACACTGGATCTGATTTGCCCTCCTGGTGTTTTTCCATCTATTTTGAGCAACTATCGAGAAAACTATTGTTTTTTTTTTATAATTCATAATCAAAAGTGTCAAATTCATCATAATCAGTGATGAGAATAACGGCGTCATAAATGTGTTACTAACGGTGTTACTTTTTTCAGTAACGAGTAATCTAATGTAATTACTTTTTCATCCGTTGTAACGTCTTTATCGTTACTAACAAAAATGCAGCATTACTATAATATCGTGTTGTTTACTAATGTGGTGTTACTAAAGCTGTTTTTTTTATTTCTCGTGTGTGTGTGTGTGTGTTCGTGGGGGGCGGGACATAACTGTGATTGGCGCGTCTGTGTGAAAACGTGATGATTGGCTTTAATGATGGATTAAATGTTTATATCTCATTTTAATTTGCAATAAAAAGAGTGTACATTTTTGTGGTTATTATTTAATTTTGGTACATTGTTAAGTATTATATTGAGAGCAGAACACTTCTTGCTAAACTGTTTACTTTTGTGAGAAAGAAAATACTGTAGGCTACAGTACATCTACCAGTTGAGTGACAGTTGTATTCATTTATTTTTGGTACAATCCTGAAGCACAAGTTATATTTAGACTTATTTGTTGGAGGGTTGGAGTGTGCAATAAATATTACAAGTTCTAAACCATCTATTGTGTTTTATTATTCACTATACTAATGATAATGTTAAAGTCAGGTTTTATTTATAGAGCACAGTTGCAAAAGTGCTTTACAAGAGTAAAATGACGAAAAAAAAAAATACAAAAAAAATAAAGATATAAATTAATTAAAAACAATTCAACACCAACATATAATTCCAAAAATATATGCACAGTATCAAAAGCTAAAGAGTAAAAATACATTTTTAAACTAGATTTAAAAACATCTAATGATGTGGAGACTAAACATTTTAACAATAATATATTGAATTTGATAGATGTTTCTCACATTGTCCCACAGGAATATTAAAACAGTGTAGATTAATGTGTTATGGTAAACAATTTATAAAATGATTTATAATAATTGTATTATATATATTATATATATTTTTTTAAAATAAATTACTTTTAAAAAAACATTTTAAAGAACACTGTCCATAATCGATGTCAACAAGAAAATTTATTTTTAAACTATTTAACTATTGACGTCTTTTGTATTTTGAATATTTAAACAATACTGACATACTTTATATGAGTTTTCGAATAAATTTGTTTATATTTCATTCATCTGTATTTTTAATGGCTCTGAAACTTAAGAAAAAGGCTCATGTTACAAAAATAGTGTTATTAGTGAAAATAGTTCCTGTATCAATAAATCAATCCCCTCTAAATAATTTATTTGTCATTGTAAATGATTTATTGATCCCTTTAAACCTGTTGAATCCAAGCTGATAACTACGTCTACAGGAGGAATGCTGTAATCCATCCATCGCTTTAGGAGAAACTAGCGTAACTCACCTTGAGAGTTTCATCATATTTCACTTATTTAAATTCTCGTTTCTCTTTCAAAGAGAGCAGGAGATCACCCGAGGTGACGGCACAGAACACTAATCTGAGTTTTACAGAGTACTGAACATTGTTTCTGGATATTTGTTACGTCACCTCACTACATAAGAAAAGCAAATGTACTGTTTATTGTAAAGTGAGGTAAGTAATGAAGAATGAAACCTACTGTATCTTACAGACTACAAGCACAATATTTCAGACAATAACGCGCATGAAAAATACAATAACTCTCAACATCGATACTGTACAGATACAGAGAGTGCGGTACCATGACCCTGTTGACCTTTGGGGTTTGTTATTGGTTGGCACGTGGACCAATGGTGAGCTGGCTCGCCTCCTTTGCCTATAAATAACAATTCCGGCCTTAAAAGTGACTCAAACCTCTTAAAATTCCAAGTCAGCTTGTAGTATAATTTTAAACCACTTGTTGACAATAATTGTTTTTGTGATAATCCATCCATGATGAGCTTAGAATTGGTTAAAGAGCCTGATTGCAAATCAATAATGACTACATTATGCAAAAAAAAAAAAAAAAAAAAAAAAAATATATATATATATATATATATATATATATATATATATATATATATATAAATATATTATGTATATATATTATATTATATATATGTCAACATTGCCAAACATATGTCAAGATAGCTTAAAATAATACAACACCCCATAAAAACACAAACTGAAACAAAATTCTGACGCAGCGTAAAATGCATTTATATGAAATAATTGGCAAAAATATTTAAAAGCCCATTTAAGTATGTTTTTAAGTTTTTTTATATTTAAGTACTAGTTTGTTCATATTACAATCTTTCTCTCTTCTTTAGGCTTTATATGAAACTGTTAACATTATATGCATGAATATGTCAAAAACATATTTAAATATTATGAATACATTATGAATATCACCCATATTATGGATAAATGCATTTTGAAAATATATATTTAAATATTAAACTTCCACTTTCGCCCTTACCACCACTCCAGATCTAACTGCAGCAAAATCTTTTAAAGCGCAAAAGACGATTATTTGAACAGTGACCTTACAAGCGCGGTGTCAGAAAGGTCCACGCAGAAGATCCTCCTCCGCGTAACTACTACCCCCGTGTAGGACAGCCGCAGCTGAATAAGCGCTGGCTGGCGCAGCAATCGTGTCCGGCCTTTGTTGAGATGCCATCAGCGAGATGAGCTTTGTAGTTTCTGTGTGTCTGGCATCATTAGCGGCTTGCAAATATGCTTTACAAACACAAGTAACGTTACAAAGGGCCTGTGAAGAAGAAAAGCCCCGGTGGAATATCTGACTGGACGCCCGCCAAACCTCCGCAGCTACTCGCGCCAAACAAAGGGAATTATCGCTTCTAAAAATATGATTATGAGAGGGAAAAATTGTCCGTGTGTGAAACTGCCAAATGTTTGATTGTATTACAACATTAACTACAGAATCACAGACAATAAACCAGTCTTAAATTCGATTTATCGGTCTCAAAAGTTGGGATTACGGACACCTTTTTAGAAAAGTCTATTGAAATGGTTTTTCTACAACTTTTTTGTTGTCCATCCTTCTTTTTCTCAATCAGTTTTATAACGTTTTCTACAAGACACAAAACACAGACGTTGGTTTAAAAATTATTTAGGTTGTAAACACACACACACAATTATAAACAGTACACTTGTGGTGTAAAGTAATTGAATAATGGGACGTTGTTATTTTACTTTTGGATTTCTTTTGGCTACTTTGTACTTGTTCAGGGTATCAAAAATATAACTTTAAATCTCTACTTGACTCAATTTGTGATTGAGTATCTGTATTCTTTACTCCACTACATTTGAACTCACACTTGCCTTTACTTTTTACATTGTGATTGTGGCAAGTCTATGTATAAGTCTGTTATATTAAGTCTATACTAAGTCTGGTATATTAGGAAATAAACTTCATAAAGATTTTGATGTTTTTCACAGTTCTTATTGATGTTTTAGCTCAAAATCAGTTCGAGTAAAATAGAGAAGTTCTTTTCAAATTGAATACTTCCGTTAGGTATCCGCACTTTTACACTGATTGTAAAGTATTGTTTACAGATACAATACTTTAAAAAAAAGATACATTTTTAAACTCTTTCAACCACTTCTTCTCTTTCTGGGTCCAGGGGAGCAGGATCCAATCCCAGCATCTTTTGGCCTAAAGGTGCGACCGACACTGAATCTCTGTGCATCTTGAAATGATAAGATGAATTTACTGCATTAAAATGAAGCTTGAAATGTGGCGCATGAAATGCAACGAGGTGCTTTGTCTTTATTTTGCCAGACGCATTACTAATCTAGAAAAATAGCAGAAAAGCCATTTTCTGACAAAGCCGCTGTGGATTTCGTAACTAAACGCAAAGCAAAGCAGCCGCAGCCGCAGGTCTCCGTGTCCCTGAGAACAGCCATAAATCGCATTAGATCGATAGGTCATTACACCCAATCAGGTCACTGCATTACCATTTTACTGTTAAACGCAATTACGAAATGCATTAATCCACAGCATCAAAACCAGTGTGGCACAGTGCATTGAACTGTCTGGACTCATTTGAGATGAAATCCATTCCGATCGTCTTAAAACCATCATAAAAATGTAAAATCTTTATTCTTAAAACTGATTAAAAACCATCTACACCGTTACCAACTGTAATAAAAGCGCGAGTACAGTGTGCAGGATCTGTGCTTAATCACCCGCACCGGATGTGTTGAGCACGGAGTGAAGCGACCTTTAAATGACCTTTCCATCTGTCCAGAGGAGCCGGGGAATGTGACACGCCGCGGAGTGGGACAGTGACGGCCACAAAGGGAGGTCAAAGGTCAAGTTCACAGCTCCATGAATTATTGAAGAGCCTGAGCTGTAATGTGGTCCAACAAATGTCTCCTTTGATGGACGTCACGCAGATTCTTTGAATGGGTTTTGATCAGTTCAGTTTGGTTTTTAAAATGATTGGCACAGTCTGTACCAAAGCTGAGAGAAAGTTCTCTGTTCATTACACACACACACACACACACGCGCGCACACACCCGTACCTATTTATATACTGTATATACGTACATATTCTTTTTTATTAATTATTTTTTGTGGGGGAGTGTGGAAAACATGAACATGGAAAAATAGACATTAAAAATACATGTAAAATAGGTATAATCAAAATATGAAAAATATTGGTGTATATATATACAGTAAAACGATTTGAAATTTGTGTGTAAAGATTTAAAATTTTCTTTTTTTTTTTTCAATTTTCTCTCTTTTACAATTTCTGAAATTTTCTCTTTACTTTTCTACTGTAAAAATGCATTTCTACACAGTGGAAACAATATCTTAGGAAGAATAATCTTCCTATCACCGTTTATTAGGGATTTTCTGCCCTCTAGTGGCTAAATGTTGTGCGTTCAACAAGTTCAGCCAGGAAAATAATTTGCACATTTTTGCAGTACTATATTAATAATTTAATAAACATCAAATATTGAATATTTTTTAAAAAATGTTATAGAAATTATGGAAAATAATATAATTTCTAATATCAGTAATACCTATACATAACAATTTCGGAAACAACGAAAGTATCAACAAACATCTAAAAATACGTTAACTTGTAAATTAGGTTTCCAATGAAAAAAGGCTGGTGATGGACAAGAAACCGGTGATGAACTGGATGGAACAACAAAAATTATAAAGAGAAAAATGCTATTGATAGCCGAAGAGCTTTCTAATTATTATTTAAAATAATTACACGAAAAAATAAGACTTGCTAAACGAAAATGTTGAAAGGCTAAATTCAGTTTTAAAAAACGAGAATGCACATAACTAAATGGTCATATGAGGTAGGAAAAGTTTGTTTCGTAAACATTTCCTCACTGGAAAACATGTTGCCTGAGATCCGCCCACTTCTTCAGCATCTGCTGTTTGATTGGCTCGGGAACAAACGCGTATCCAATGGCCTGCTGGGACAGGGTCCACATGGCCTCACGACTCAGGCCAAAGGTGGAAGCAGCCAGGTGGTATTCCTGAGAGAGATCAGTGCAGAAGACCCCCTTGTCATCCGTCTAAAAGGCCACGAGAACAAAAAAATGTTAATTGTATATTATATTGTATTAAATAAACCTCGTGTAAGCTCAACGTACACAGAGAACACACGGATGTCCCCGTTGATACCAGTACAGGAAGTGATGCTTGTCATAGGACGGCACCGTCTGACCTTTGACATTAGAGGTCAAGCACAGCTCTGGGGAAAAACAGATAAAGGCCGAACTTGATCTCCGAACTACACGTCTCTGATTCTCCGAGGAATTACCAATTGGAATCTTCTGTTTGCAGACTTTCTCCACAAGACTGTTTGATCCACCGACCTCGGGGTGGAGAAAGGTTCCATGACCGATGCGATCTGGAGGCAGGTTCAGCAGCAGCTCAGACTCGTTCCTCTGAGCAGGAACCTGAAATGCATTTCACATCCTTTTGTCTGGGCCACACAAAGACATTCTGTTTAAAAATGGATGAGAAATCAGAAGCAGCACCTCTGAGAGATGCAAGGCCAGCTTGAGACCACAGTTCTTGGCTTTTTCCAGTGCTAACAGCAAGTCTTTCCCGTCTCCCACCTTTTGGAGATGAAAGAAAGCACAGAGCAGAAGAGTTTGTTAGGATTCCCGTTGCGTTTCTGCCACTAGATGGCGCTGCCAACAATTCTAAGACCAGTGGTCCCCAATTCTTTTTTTTCTTCGCTGGCTGGTCAACGTTTGATCTTTTTACCCGCCCGGTAAATTTTCAAATTTTAGTTTAATATTATTGAACATATATTGGTATTTGTTTGTATTTAAACAAAACAGTTATACCAAACGATGACTATAAAGTGATTTAACATGGTACTTACTTTTTTACTTGGAAATTTTTATTTTTATTTGAAGTTTCGTTTTATATCAAAAATGTTTGCTTTTTTGTTTTCAAATGTCAGACACCTTTTTAAATTCAGACGATTATATTTCCTCGTTTATGCTTTGTGGCTGATACTTGTGGAAAGATCTACAGCTTAGAAACGAAAAATTAACATTTTCGTTTTCAAAATCCTTCTTCAGTTCGCGTTACACGGCATCACAAGAATCACTAGAAGCATTAACATTATCAAGAAACACTAGAAAATAATGTGCGGGGAATATCCCGGGCTGTTTACTGCGGTCAAACTAGCTAGTTAACTTAGAGAAAGTAACCACTAAAACGTGATGTTTTATTGAACTTTACATGAGAAAATAACAGCTAAAGCGTCAGATTCCATGGCACTTAACATTGCAAAAATTAAAATTCATATAACAAGATTCTTCATAGGTTTTGTGAGAAAAGTTGCTGCTACAAGAGCGTGTGCAGGAGCGTGTAGTCCAAGTGGACAAAATACTGGTCAACGTGCTGCCTAACAAAAATGTGACGATTGCGAACGAAAATGATAAAAAAGAAAAAAAAAAACGAAAATGTGAATTATTTCCGTTCGTTTATTTTTTAAAATACATTTCTTTACATTTGATAATTGGGCACTAATCTGATTCCATTCTTCTACCACTTCACTTGAGACCCTTCACAAAATTCAGATTAGTAATTAGTCTAATATGTAACACCTGTCAGCTAATCTACTTAATCAGGTTTGACTAAACTTGGCTTTTCTAAGCGAAAAGAGCAGACAGAAGCAACATAACTTTAAAAAAAAAAGCCCCGTATGACTTACGGTTGGGTCTCCACTAAGGTCCAGACCAAGCACCACACCGTCACTGGAGAGCAGGAAGTCTTCTGCCAGCCGAACCGTCTCCATTGCAGCAGCAGGTCCGTGTCTGCGGTCCACAGCCACCAGGAACCTGCTCAGACTTTAGCGCTTTAGTGGACTTTAGTGGAAACGAACACGTCAAGTCCCCACGGAGATGATGATGCTGGAGTCACCTGACATCTATGTCGACCTCCTCTTGTTTGCACTGGCGGATTCCCTCAAGCACAGTCTCGATGTACCTTTGTTTAGTGAGACCTGTGAGCCAGAGAAGAACATCGACACACACTCCGGAACTTTCCCTGGGAACAGCGATTGGTTCTCCTACCCGTTTCAGCCACATCGCGAGGTGTGCTTCTCAACTCCAGATACTTCACGTTATCCGCCGCAAACTCCTGAATGACAGCTTTGGTAACCTGTGTAGACACAGCGGGGAAATATAGTCGTCATTCTGACAAACAATAGACATGGTTGTAAAAACCTTTTCAATTCACGCAGCTGCTTCAGGACAGTGTGCGACTGGGAAAAGAGCTTTTTTTAATTAATTGAACTTCCTACTTTTTTGTTTAATCTGTGTATGAAAGATAAAAGTTGACAAGGAGAAACAAGGAAACGGCAAAAGTTGTTGGCAAAGGATAAGGAAGCCTAGAGAAACTGGGAATGTTGAAATAACAGTGAAGGAGACTAATAGAAATGGATAAATGAAATTCCAATAAATATGGCGCCGAACCTAGACTGTAATACATTTGTTAAAAGTAGAATAGATTTGACCAAAAGGAATAGATTTGAAAAGTAAACAGAGACCAGAAAGAGGATGGATAGTGAATGCTGAACAATGAAAAATTATGATGAAAAGGTTGGGAAGATGAAGATCTTAAACACACGTTTAGGAAGTGGAACAAAGCTTAACAAAGTCAACAATTAAAGATGAATCTGGGGAAAAGTAATAATGTTGAGAAGATTAAAAAAATATACAAACACTTAGAAAGTTAAACAGCAATCCTACGAGAAAGCATTGAGGACTAGTTAACAAAGAAAAGCGAGTTGGAAAATTATTCTTAAACAGTGACTAATTACATATGGAAGCAGTAACAACATGAAACTGTGTATAGCCAAGTTGTGTGTGTGTGTGTGTGTGTGTGTGTGTGTGTGTGTGTGTGTGTGTGTGTGTGTGTCTGCTGTACTGCACTCGAACGAAGCCTGTAATCTGTTGCTATGGTTACAGAATTTTCCATCCCAATGAAATTAAAAAGGGCAAAAAAGAGGGAAGAAAATAAGAGGGAAGAAAATAAAAGTGAAGAATGTTTAGATGAGAAAAGCAACAAGGACATGTCAAGCTTTGGTACCAGCAGATGTTCTTGGATTCAAACTTGTGGCATTCTGGTTGCAAGTTATTACACCACTATGCACTGGGAAGTAGACTGTGGGCAAAGATGTATGATAGAAATAGAATAAAAAAATTAAAAATGAGCAATTATATTAATATAATAACAACAAGTGAGATCAAATTAAAAGTGAGAGAAATGAGTTTTCTCATATGACGATCTGACAAAAAAAAAACATTTTTATTTGTACAAAATGCTTTACCATTAGCACGTCGTCTTCTGAATCAACCAGCTGATGGATCACCTTAAAAACCTGAAAGCACCTAGAGAAATGCAGAATTCAAAAAGAAATGTAAGGGACTTGAAAAAGATTTAAAATGTAAATGACAAAAACAATGCAAGCGTAATAAACAGCCTTGCACACAAGGACTAGTACACACACTTGGTTATATAGTAATTGATCTAGTTATTGGTGTAGTTGGATACTTGGTCTAGTTATTGATCTAATTGTACAGTTGATCTAGCTGTCTAGGAATTGATCTAGTTATACACTTGATCTAGTTATTTATTGATCTAATTATGTATTTATTGAACTAGTTGTAGACTTGATCTAGTTATATAGTTATTAGTTCCCTGGTTATCTGGTTTTACACTTGATCTAGTTATTGATCAAGTTTTACACTTGATCTAGTTATTGGTCTAGCTGTCTAGTTATTTGATCTAGTACGATTGATCTAGCTCTCTAGCTTTTGATCTGGTTATCTAATTATTGTTTTAGTTGTAAACTAGTTATTTAGATATTGATCTAGTTGTGTATTTATGGATATATTTGCACACGTCATCCAGCTATTAGTCTAGTGCACTTGATCTGGTTACCTAGTTATTGATCGAGATGTACAGTTGATCAAATTATCTATTGATCTATTTGTATACTTGATCTAGTTATCTACTTATTGGTCTAGTTGTAGATTTGAAAGTTATTGATCTAGTTATCTATTTTATTATCTAGTTGTACACTTGATCAAGTTATTGTTCTAGATATTTGGTTGATTGATCTAGGTATCTATTTATTGATCTAGTTGTACACTTGATATTTAGTTATGGATCTAGTTGTACACTTGATTTGTAGGAGACTAGTATGGGTGTGATTGCGGACACAGACTCGTCCAGTGTTCGGCGCTGTCCGCTGCGGATCGCCGTCATGTTGTGCTCGATGTTGAGATGCGGCTTGCGCTTGATCAGCGTCTCCATAGTTTCAAAACTCACGGAACCGTTGAGATGCGCGTGAAGCTCCTGGAATTATACGCGTTTATCGGATTAGTTTGGGGATGGGGTTGGAAAAACTCGCCGACCGTTCGTATAAATACATGACATTATCTGTGTAAGAAGTTGTGCGTTGTGTTTCGTACCACTTTGGGTAAGCGACGATAAAACAGATCGGTTGCGGCCTCCATCACGTCCCGTCGTGTGGAATAACGAAATGAAGTTACAGTGTTGACGCGGAGGTCTGCACGGATTGTTTTTTCTGACGCACCCTCGCGCGTTGCGTCATTGAAATGAGTCCGAAAAAACATCGAGCTCAATTATGAGTTCCTAGAATCTAGGAAACAGACAGGTAGACGAAGAAAATATGTAAAGTAGAAAAAACAATTAATTAAATGTATCCGTGTATGACATATAGTCAATGAAATATTAGTAATTTTCAAAACTTTACATTTACGTTTTTATTTTCTTTATTACCTATATTACCAGAATCTTTGTTTGTCTTCTACAAAACAAAAAAAATAAATTTAAGATAATTATATATTATTTATATAACACGTACTAATATTGCGAAAATATTATATTGTGACTCTTTTGGAAACTAAACATTTTGTATTTGATACATATTTTAGCCATTCAAATAATCTCAGGGCGTGTTGTACACATGCTACACTTTAATGCAGATGATGATGTATAAATAGACCATAAGTTATGATTATATTCACAAGTACTACATTTTCCAACCAATGAATAAAAGACAGTTCCAACAAGACGAGTGAGGTTTTTCAGCCATCATGACAACGTTGCTTACGTCACACAACACACAAATCCCAAGATTTAACACCCAGTTTTATAGAAATAATAAAAAAAATACGAATAAAACTGGAGACGGAAAAGTCAAATTTGAACGGTCCTTTAACAGAGAATTAATGAAGTGACGTCTTTCCATTCATCAGAGGCACTTCAGAAGATCACATCACGTCACACTTCTCCGCAGACTGCTTGAGATCTTCCAGCGTGGCCTGAGCCTTTTCTTTCAGCTGGTCGATGTCCACGTTCTGAATGTTGGTCAGCTGACCCAGGACAGACTGCTTACTCTCCTCTTCCTCATTGTCTTCCTCGATCATCTTTGCCAGTTCTGTGGGAAGCTCCACATCATCTCCTGCGGCTTGGATCTGAGTGTCGTCCAGCTCGCTCTGTTGAAAAGCAGAAGAGTTTGTGAGTGCAGTGACATTTTATGCCGCTAGGTGTCACTGTCAGCCCTCAATCTGCTCCTTCAGGCTCATCAGACTGATCAGATGAAAATGTCACACCTGTCAGCTAACCTATTTAATTACATTCTTTATGTTATTTAGAAGCTCTTCGGTTGCTTTGTTTTGGATTTGCTCTTTAGGAAACTTCCTTTTGGATTTCCAAATGGCCGTTTTTATTTTAAACGCGAGCAAGGAACATCATCAGTCAAGGGAGAATTACTTTAGGAAGACGATATTTCTCTCTAAAGTGGCTCCTGACAGTCGCTCGCTCCGCTTTCTTCTGGGCAAAGCTGGCATCTCGCTCCATCCTATAAGAGAAAATAAATATGTCAAAAACAGTACTTACGCTAATATATAATAATATAATAATAATGAGTATTTGTAGGGAGCTTTTCACAGTTTTAACTGTCTCAAAGCGCACATGTAAATATGTAAAGGAAGTGTTGTTTCATTCAATTTATCGTCTGGATTGTTGGTGTTAAGTAAGTGGCTGCGGTTATGACAAGACAAAGACAAATAAGACAAAAAATATAAGCACCTTGAGAATGAAAGCACCCCCCCCTCCTGATTTTTAAAATAAAAAAATGTAATAAATGGAAATAAAAATTAAAAATGTGTTCAATTACATTAATATTCTCTCATAAATACTATTTTTCTTCTTTATTTAACAAACCTAACTTGTGACTCGTATCATTTTAATATCGTTTTACTTAAATGATAGATGACAAAAAGTCGATTCTAGTGGTCAGGACTTCATTTCCCAAGATCCTTTGCTCTGCAGTCAGAATCATGTGCAGAGCAATTGTTTCAAGCTCAGGGCTGTTTCAAGCTCTCTGTTTATCTGACGCAGTGTGAAGAGGATGAATTATTATCAGCTGTGCAGCGACCGAGCGTTTTGAATGTGTCTGTTGCTTGGATTTTTTTACTCCTTGCCTGTGTCCTTCATTTTCAAACTGTTTTGACTCTTTCTGCGATGAGACGTACTCATTTGTAGCCGGTTGTGCTACGCTAAGCTAACCAGTCGTGGTTTGTAGTCTTTGTTTGTTGTTATATAAATCATTGTACTGTATTTCGTTTATTCTTTCTTCAATGTTATTTTGTCTCTGTTTAGCGTGTCTAATGTTTCTTTATTTCTGTTATTGACCAGTAAAACTTATACGTACGTCTGCTTATGGACCGTTGTTTAACATTATATCGACGCACACGCGTGCAGCTGCATAAAATGACGTGTTTTTGAAATTTTTTGAAAATGAAATTTTATGATATGTATAAAATTTACGCGCATATATGAAATCGGCGATTACAAGCACTGCACGTTTTTGAGCATTAAAAAAAGGAGTGCTTATATTCACGTAAATATGAAACATACATTGTTTTGTTTCTATGCAAGCAAACAATTACATTGTGTATGAATACATCATTTGATTGTGTAATTATGTAACCCAATGAGAATATTGTTACAATAGCACTATCTTTTTGGAGTCAATGTTTTAAAAATTGATTGCTAATTATTTGTATACTTTTATATACATTTTTCAACTTCCAACTGATTTTGTTTTGCCTTACATGTGTTAAACGTGTCCTTTAAATGACCCGAAGGTCACGGCGACCGGATCTGAACAGTTGATCTGTGAACAGTGTCGTTCTATTTTCTCAGTCTCGGACACTGTAATACAACACCGCGCAAAACTGCACATAAAGGAAGAAAACGGCTGCATGTGCTATTCTGGAGAGATGTTTGTCCTCAAGGCCGAATGCAGGAACATGGATATAGAGAAGAAGGTGACATGCAGTATTGATTAAGCCGGAGAAATACAGTAAGATGATAAACACTGACCTTCTCTGTCTTGCCTTGTATTACAAGCAAAAACGACCAGGCAAAAGTTTGTGCGTTTGTTTGGAGGGAACGTGGGCCATTAGTTCACTTACTCTTGATTTTATTCGTATACTTTATGCTATGTTATTATTTATGTAATATATTTGGGGATGATGATGAAAAATGATGATGATGGTGATGAATGATGATGATGATGATGATGATGATGATGATGGAGGATAGTGGCGTACTGTAAAAGACCAATTTGTTACATAACAAAAACAAGACTTTGAAAAAACTATGAAATGTAAAAAAAAAAAATGTAAGATGGAATTTTAGATACAGGTAAATAATTTAAGTTTGGCAAAAGGGGTTGGAGAAGAGAGACAGATAGACCTAGAGAAGAACGTGAAAAAGACAAAGAAAAAGAAAAAGACAGACAGGCGGACAGAGGGTTGGGGGGGGGGGGGTAGAGAGAGACCAGGGAGAGTGAGAGAAAGAGAGAAAGAATAGATAGAGTGAAGCACATACTGGATACTGTGTGTATGAGAGAGAGAGAGAGAGAGAGAGAGAGAGAGAGAGAGAGAGAGAGAGATACAGACAGACAGACAGGAACACACACAGAGAGAAATAGAAAGACAGATGGACAGAGAGAAAGAAAGAGACCAGTGAGAGTGAGAGATAGAGAATAGATAGAACGAAGCACAAATACTGGGTCTGTATGGCCGTAGGTAGTTTGAGAGAAAGAGAGAGGCAAGTGAGAGTGACAGAAAGAGAGAGAGAGAGAGAGAGAGAGAGAGAGAGAGAGAGAGATTTTTTAAACAAAGTTTTTTAGGATCAGAGATCATATCCATCACTACCATATTGAATCATGAAAATCAAAATATTGACATTTGTGACGTAGTATATTTTACGCTGCATCCGCGCGAGAGGAGAAGAAACTTACTTTTCCTCCGCGAGCTGTTGTTGGTACTGCTCGAACTCTTCTTGCGTCATTCCCTTCGCGGCAGCTTCAGATTTTTCACCTTCTGGTTTTTCTTCTGCCAGACCCCCGGTGAGATCCTTCAGCTGCCCCCCTATCATGTGCTTCAACATGAAAGCCATCAGCGAGCAGATAGCGCGCCGCGTTTGATCTGCCAGTCACGGGAAAGACTTTCTGAGTCTCACTGTTCCTCCGCCGAACAGACAGAAAGTGCCACACGTCTTCAGTCTCTTCAGCCTCAAGTTTCACCACGAGATGTTCAAACACAAAGCGGAGGTACCACACTCGCTCTCCCCTCCCCTCCCCTCTCCTCTCCTCCCTCTCTTGTTCTACTTCCATCTTTCACACTCACTTTCTCTCTCCCGCCTTACATTCTCATCTCTCTCTCTCTCTCTCTCTCTCTCTCTCTCTCTCTCTCTCTCTCTCTCACTCATTTGTTTTCACATTTTCTTTCACAATCTCACTTTCTACCACTCTAGGCCTCTCTCTTTTTCCTCCTCATCTTTCTTTTGCTCTCTCTCTCTCTCTCTCTCTCTCTCTCTGTCTCTCTTTCTCTGTCTTTCTCTCTCTCTTTCTCTTCCCTCTCTCGTTCTCATTTTCTTTCAACCTCACTTTCTCCTTCTAGCTCTCTCTCTCTCTCTCTCTCTCTCTCTCTCTCTCTTCCCTCTCTTGTTCTCACTTTCTTATTTTCTTTCACAACCTCACTTTCTCCCTCTAGCTCTCTCTCGCTCTCATTTTTCTTCGCTCTCATTTGCTATCATTCAAACTCTCTCGCTCTCTCTCTCTCTCTCTCCTACCCCTTCCTTCTCATTCTCTTTTCATCTTTCACACTCACTTTCTCTCCCACTCTCTCACTTCCATCTTTCTTTTCTTTCTCTCTCTCTTTTCTCTCTCTCTCTATCTCTTACTCTTTTCCTCTCGCATAACACACACACACACACACACACACACACACACACACACACTTTCTCACTCTCCCACTCTCTCTCTCTTCATCTACCTTGTTGTTTGTGTCTCTCCCGTTTCTTTCTCTCACTTTCTCTCCCCTTTCTGTTTATGGCTATTTCTCAGCATCTCAGTTTCTCTCTCTCGATATCTATCATCTCGCTATTCTGCATCTCTCTGTTTTTAAGACACTAGCGTCGTGATTCACACAGCACATTTATAAACTCGTGAGTTTCTTTGCGCCTGCTTACATTAATATTAATGAATTGTTGAAAATGCACATTCAGATTAGCTCAGATTTTGTCACCTCGTCTGAAACGCCGAAGATGCTAATGAAAAACACCAAGTCTGTGTTAATGACACAAACTACATCCAACCCGCTAAATACAACACATCACCTCGTCTTAAAAACATCCTCAATCTAATGTACTGAATAATACATTATTTTACCAAAATGTCAATTTTGTTTTGTATAATATTAATTATTATTATTATTATTAATTACAAATAATAATTCATTAAAAAAGCATTTACTCATTTATAGTGTTTGCTTTTATTACTGTTATATTTAGTTTTATTATTATTAATAAGTATTACATACTAGTTTATTATCGTTATTATTAATATTTACAAAATACTATTTTATGTATTCAGTAATATTAAACCTAACAACTAACTTATATTTTAAATCAGCAATTGCCATCTTTAATTTATTAATTTAAGAACGTTTTCTGTCTGTTTTTATGTTCTCTATACAAGTCTAGATGACATGTACAGTATAGACAATCTCAATTATTGTCAGTCTCCTCCAAACATTGAGGTTTTTTGCCGTGTGCTTTATAATCACACAAATAAATAAATCAATGAATAATTCATTCATGACAATATGCCGGTTCTATGACATATCACAACCTTTACCACACAGACCAATAAAACAACGTCTTCCTGGTCTGAACATTCGCTGATGGTCAAGCCCGAGCACTTTCAGATGGTAATCTCAGACAATGCCCAAGTTTATTCACAGTGGCTGCTCTGAATTCATTATCATACATGTTTAAAACATGAGCAGCTGCAAGTCAATTTGTCCGGCGACTTCTCTTCCCGCTATTGTCGGCCATCTTGCATACGACATTTGTTGTTTCAAGGGCCAGCGAACCTTCCGATAAATGCCAGCGCACTCAAGGTTGAGCGCAGGTTGGTCTTTCCCGGGGCAGTGCCCGCCCGCCCGACCCAGTCTGAGGGCGCGGAGACGCTAACGGAGCTACGGCTAACGTAGCCTTTACCGCGCATTTCTACCACACAAGTCGTTCATCCGCATTCGCAAAGGAGCGAGCGAGTGGAGATCTCCCAGTGTTGATTGGGATTTACACTGGCATTGCCGTTCCCTCGGGCCCAGCGTGGGAGAAGGCCGGATCCGGGCCTGGACCCAAATGTCACCAGTGATTTGAGCGTCGGTTGACGAGCTGGAGGAACGTCTGTACGTTAAATAGAAATAACAGCAGGGTTTGGTCGATTTTCGCCAGCGTAGTGAAGACAAACAGGCCGAGATGAGAAGGGTTGCCACCCGTCCCTTGAAACGCGGAATTGTCCCGTATTTGAGATTGAAATTGCCCGCTTTGATTCAATACGGGACGGGTTTTGTCCCATATTTTTAAAAGATTTTTTTAGGTAATTTTTTTGTAATTGACTGTTATCTACATGAAATAACCACAGTTTGTTAAAATAATACAAATGTTAAAATATTGTTCCATTTTAATCGAGTACAATCATGTCAACAGCTTAAAACCACAGTGAAGAGAACTGCTAAAATCCAACTTTATGTCTTTGGCCTTGGTTTTCTCTCACAAAATTCTGTAAAAACAAAGTAAGTGCATCACATTCCCATGTAATACGATTTGATGTCAGACACGTAAGCACTAAGCATTACATAAAACATTTTTATATACACAACATAATGCCCATGTTTAAAGAAAATGAACTAGTGAATTGGAACACTTTAAATTAGAAACAAGCTACGTAAAATGTTAGCAGCTAATGTTTGTAGCTAATAGGTCTGTGCTGTTTATATGTTTTGATAAACACAAAAAATGACAAATATTTAAGCTAATCTAATATTTATTTCTTCTTATTATTAGTAATAATAGTAGTAATAACAGTAGCAAAGTCTGTTGAGTTGTAGAACGACTGACTCTAAATTAAAGACCGTTTTTAATATCTCGGTGAACATACTTTGCTGAAAACACATTTTAAGTTCCTTTAAAAACATATTTTCAGTTTAAAAGATCCCTGTATATAAAGTGATGTCGTCATCATGCTCTATACGTCCCATATTTTTTGGTATTAAAAGTGGAAACACTAGAGATGAGCAAGACCGGGGTGAGTGTTAGCATTAGCATTAGCATGATCGTTTTGGCTTCTCGCTTAGAGGTGACGTGACTAATTGGACGGGTGCGTTGAAATACAACAGTGGAATCACGTCCTCTGGCCATGACTTGTAAGTAGGACGGCGAGCGGAGCAAACGGTGACACATGCGGGGTGACATCCCGAGTCAAGCACACGTGCCGCCCCGGGCCGAGCTGACTCACCTCAGTCTGATTCCGTCAACACTGCGAATCACGCTCTCAAATGATATCCGTGACTCCGCTCAGCGCTCAAATATAAATATTTGAAGAAGTATTTCACTTTATGCTAATAGTAAATGATTAAATGTACGCACGCACGCACGCACACACAGCATCATTTCAGAATCAGAAATTCATTCATACCCTCGGGGAAATTCTTTTTTTTTTTTTTTTTTCTCCATACACTCACCTCCTTTGATCACGACGAAATATGATTTATGTTTAGAAAATTTGAATATAACACAATAAATAAATGAATTTAAAAAATTTAATCAAAATCAGTTTTTAAACAAGTGTAAAAAAAAAATAATAGGTCCTTTCGTTCAGTTATGCAAACAGCAATGGTGGGCTCCACGCCTCGATGATACCGTTAGCTTGCACTATTGTTTTTTAACAGTTTCCATTTAGAATAATTTTATCACTCATTTGAAATAATATTTCTCGCTCTTTCTCTGAGATTCATGGATCATTTTTTTTTGTTTAACGTGTCTTAAAACAATACAAAAAAGCACATTTTTAAACAAATTTAAACAAATGCTGATCGTAACTAAAGTATAGCTATGCAAATAATAATATATATTATATAAAATAAAAAACCCCAAAATCTATTGTTCGCTTTTGGGTTGAATGTAATGTATGGACATTAGCACTAGAAGCTTGTTGCATTACTAAATAAAATGGATAAAAGTGTTTTATCACATGTGTAATACTTAAACAACCATTTGAATCATCATTAAGCACTTGGCCATGAGAGTTTAAGACAGATTAAGGTATATAAATGGGATTTTTTTTCTATAAAAAAGAAAGAAATAATAAAATAGAACAATAATAAAATGATAAAACCCCAAATAAATACAAGAGGATTCTTGTCAAGGCTTCTCTGTTTTAACCCCTAAATACTTACACTCCTGTAAGTTGATAGAAGAAAGATAGAAATAGAAAGTCCTTTATTCGTCTCACAGTGAGGAAATGTCCTTGTTGCAGCAGCACTAAGAAAAACACAAGCAGCATCAAATTAAAAAGTATATACATCTAGAAATTACAGTTAAATAAGACTATTGAATATAGAATAGAATATAAAACATGACAGAAATTATACAAATATTATACACACGTGGAAAGCAGTGGAATATTGCACAGAATAAGTAACGGTATTGCACAGTTCACTCAGTACGGATATTACACAGAATGTAGTAACGTTATTAAATGTTATAACGTTATACTGAAGCAAAATTGAAGTTGTTACATATAGTTTTGTTTCATTCGCTCATTTAAAATCAAAATTCAGTTTAGAATTGTATCGTTTTGCTTTATTGTTGTAGATGTATGAACAACTTTAAAAAATTTTAACTTATTTTTTTTTTTTTACAGAAATGACTTTCAGGATCCCTCTAGTCGTGAATCCGAACGCAAAGTCCAGCTCCACATTTTCTAAAGCTTTTTTGCCTCAGCGAATCGGGTTTCAGTGTCACGCCACCGTCGTGAATCTTCCTCTTCTTGATATCAAATTGCTGGTGGGAGACAAGTGTCCTAAACATAGACTAGATACGAACCCGATCGCATCAGCACGGAAAAAGTGCATCTGGATGCTTATTTGATTGTATAGCCACTTCTTCAAAAGTTGATTGTTCTTTTGGTTGCTAGCCATTGTCACCTATAATCTTGCTCACTGCTCATCAGCGCTCCAGTAGTTGTTCTGCTTATTTGGTTCATGTTTGCCTAGAGTGTTTGAGTGGTCGAAAGATCTTTGGATTTTTATTATATCACCTAACATAATCTGCTTGTAATATAGCTAATTTACAATTAGTCTAGATGCCAAAGTAATTATAAAAGTTTATTTATTAATAATATAAAAGGTATTTTGTTAGTGAGGTCTGCGGTTGTTTATCAGAAACCAGTTTGTCACACTAATTCTCAGCACAGAATGATGATGATGGTCCATGATGCGAGAACATGAATTGGATCATCATCACAAAGAAAGTTGGTTCACAAACATGCACGCACAAACAAATTTCCCAAATTTGGAATGTTGACTGGTGACGGTTCAAGCATAAAACACACAAAAAAAATGGACTTTAAATCACTCAAGGTCAATTATCCTAATATTAGCGTCCTAACTGCTTCTCCCAAATGTAGCAAACACAACAACAATGCGTGTGAAGCAAGAAATAAACAATGGTGCCACACGTGACACTATCGGGAGCCGGATCCGGCCCGTGGGCCGCAGGTTGAGCATCAAGAGACGACTGAAACAGACACACAAACGCCACATACTTCTGGCAGCCTTTTATTTATTTATTACTCATTTTTTTTTTAAACGTTTGCCTTTCATTTCTACCAAACTATTCGGGTGGAATGACTTTAAATCTGACTTTTGGCAGCGAAGAAAATAAAAGCACCGCGAGTAAAATCAAGGCATGCACAATCCTCGCAACAATCAGTGTAGAACATAGAACCGCCCGCTTCCGTGGCCTTCACGCTTCCTGGTTCTCGCGCGTTTTGTACAGTTTTGAGGGTCAGATTGGCACTAAAGATGAGCGAAGCATCAGGAAAGTCCAACGTGTGTGTGTGTGTGTGTGTGTGTGTGTGTGTGTGAAACTGAAAGCTGAGGGGCACAACAGACTTCTGCCATAAAGGCACCGTGAAATGGAAGCGAGAGTCTTGGGGTCTTCAGGACATGCAGAGTCTGTCACTACTATACCGTGACCTGTGAGTAAGACACTGTAAAAACCACAAACTTATCATCCGCAGTGCGCGAGGAAACCGGTTCAGACGGAGTGTTAATCCAGGACGAGCGAGGCTGAAACAAGGCCGAGGGTCTTCTGAATCAAAGCGAGGCAGATGGTGTAGAGAAGGCCAGCCTCCCTAAAACCAAGAGAATCAAGTCACCACGGAACACGCACAGAGCCAGAGGATCAACGCAACAACAACATTTGGCTTAAGTGAAGTCCGCGGCGTTTGGTCAGATTTTTATAGAGTGGTCCCGTGGAGGAAGAAACTAAACGACGGGGTCTTCCTCCGGTGGTTTGTCCCGATCTGTCCTTTATCGGTAGAGCTCATTGGTGATGATGTGTTGCAGTTTCTCTCTCAGTTCTCTGAAGCTGGGCCGCACCACGGGGTCCAGAGTCCAGCACTGCTTCATGATGTCATACACCACCGCCGGGCAGCCGTCCGGAGGGTCCATCTTATAGCCCTTCTCCACACGCGGGACCACGTCCTTCAGCGGCTGGAGAAGAGCCAGAGGAAAAGATTAGTGACGCTGCCCCCTGCTGGTCAGTGCGCGTAATGCCATAATCACAATAATAGCCAGTGTGTGGAATGTGAGAAATAGAAAAAGGATTGATAGATTCATGGGTAAATTATATCATTAAAATGTGTGTAGATTCTGTTGCAAAAAATGCATAAAATGTTACATATACAGCGTGTGAATATTAACACGTATTAACCCGATATAAAAATGTGGCTCTGCCCCCTACTGGTCAACAAGCGAACGTGTGTGTGGAATGTAAGAAATGAAAACAGAAAAATTATATAATGCAAAAAAAAAAAATAAAAATAAAAATTATATATATATATATATATATATATATATATAAAATGTTGATTGAAAGGCACTCTGCGTACAGTATACACTTCTAATGTGTGTTTAGTTTTTCTATTTAAACATGCATAACATGTTATTTGTATTGTACAGTCGGTGTGTTTATAAATGTATTCAGTGTACAGTGCTGAATATACAACTGTGCCACTGCCCCCTACTGGTCGACAAGTGTTAATGCCGAAATCTCAATACAAGTGTGTGAAATGGGAAGTATAGAAAAGTAGAAAAAAATTATATAATGCAAAATATACAAACAGTAAAAATTAAGATTGATTAATGGCACTATATGTGTAGTATATATAAAATGTAAAATGTCTGGGTATATATTTTTTATTTAAAATATACATACAATTTTATAAATTAAATGTATTATACAGTGTGTATATATTTATAGTATACATCATGTACACATATATATCGGGAACACTAATAGCACTTTAGATGTAGTATATCATGTATATATAATAAACAAAAAACACTTACAATCCTAGGATATGGTACCCGACCAAACGTATAGATCTCCCACAGTAAGATCCCATAGCTCCACACGTCAGACTTTGTAGAAAATTTCTGTAGGCCAGACAGAACCAGAGGAGACAATGAACACTGGGAACTTTCAGGAGCTCTGGACAAGCTGACGGGACCAGAGCGGGTCGCACCTTCTCTCTTAAGGCCTCGGGTGAAGTCCACTTGACCGGGAGCTTGGCCGTGTCTTGAGTAGAGGAGGCTTCCTTGGTGAGGCCGAAGTCGCTGACCTTGGCTATGTTGTCCTCCGACACCAGAACGTTGCGAGCGGCCAGATCCCTGTGGACGAAGTTGTTGGCCTCGAGATACTCCATCGCTTTGCAGACGTCCCTACACAACAGAGACAGACACACGCTGGACTTCATCCTCCACAAAGCCTCTGCTCGGCTGTGCACTGCACTCACATGGAGAAATTGATCAACCGATCTCCACCGATAACGGTCCGTCCTCGGGAACGCAGATAATCCACCAGACTTCCCTGCACAGAAACACCTCCATGAGCTTCTACTTGGCTTCTTTAGGCTTTACTGCCGTTTTACTTCTGGCCCATTTAACCGACAACAAAGCATATTTTATTGAAGAATTATTTTAGAAAACATTTAAAACAATTCAAAATAAAAAAAAATGTCATTTTCAAATCATAGATAACACCTATTTAAGTAGTCATAAAAACAATGCAAAAGAAAGGAAGTTAACATTAAATAGATTCTATAAAAAAAAATTAAAGATATAACTAAATAGAATCCAGAGATGTATTTAAAGAACACACACCTTTTATGAAAAAGTTATTATATTTAAATTATAGAATTTACACAGACATATCAGTATATTTATTTAACTCATAAAAATTCTCTAAAGTGTGTCATTTTATTAAATAAGTGAAATAAAATTTTTTTTGTATATAAATGTATATAGTACATTTTTTTAAATGGATAAAACACAATTATTGATGGATTATTGACATTAATATAACTCCATATGCAACATTTATTACCGATTCCCTGCAACAACAAAAATCTTTGTGATGCTAAAAACAGGACATTGTAACAATTTGCGTGTAACATTTAAAGTCACATTGCAGCAATGGCGATTTGGAGCTTCTCCTGCCCACCTTGGCCATGTATTCGGTGACGATGAAGAGACTTCCCTTCTCCTCCACGATCACCCCGAGCAACTGCACCAGGTTGTTGTGCCGCAACTGCCTGTAGCACAAACATCACACCAGAGCTGAAGCCTCCATCCCAAAGCCAACATGTCTGCCGCCAAACGCACGTACGTCATGACCGATGCTTCAGCCACGAAAGCCTGAGCGGTGGCGTCGTGTTTGATGCACTTCACGGCGACTTTCTTCCCTCTGTAGTCTCCCACCATCACGTCTGAGAAGCAAACCAGCACAAGTCAGGCCAGATCCATCACAACAAACACAAATCATCCCCAACTCACCTCCAAATTCTCCTTTTCCAATAGTCTGCAGAAGCTTCAGCTCTTTTCTGTTTAGTGCCCAGCCGCCTGTGGGGAAAGAGACAAGATGGATTGAAGTAGTGGAGGAGGAGGAGGAGGAGGAAGAGTAAACAAAACAGAGTGTTGAGCCGCACTTCTTGAAAACTCATCCTGGGCCGCCACAGTCCCCTCCATCAGTTTGGGTTTGATGAGTCTGGTGCAGAGTCCATCCGCGTCTTTAGTGTAGTGCTGGTCGGAGAGAAGAAAAAAAAAATGCAATTTACAGAAATTACCCCAAAAAAACAAACAAACAAGTGTATACCATAGTGCTGTCAAAGTTAACGCGTTAACGCCTGAGAATACTGACAAGCAAATTAAGTTGAAAAGAAACTCCTCGACGCTTTAAAAATATTTAACGTTAAAATGATCATTAAATGTTAAGCGTTAAAATAATCAACTTCAAATAACTTGCTTGTCAGTATTCTCGGTCGGATCAAATCTCTGTTCAAAAACCTGTCAGTCTAATTCTTCCTCACTGTGAAAGCATCTGGAGCTTATTTGACATACACTCACGTAAAAAAAAAGACATCCTAAGCTTCATGTAGAAATATGCTTCATGGTTGGCAATGAGAAGGCAAAGCGTCAATTCACGCCGTTTTTTTTAACAAAAAGAAAAAACACAACATCCTGTTTTTATTAATAGAGTAAAAAAAAAAAGGTACTTCAAACTTTTAAGTGGTGTATAGCACTTATGTTATTTTTAGTGTTCACCAATCATCAGAGGGACCTCAGAGGGTTAAAAAACACATGTTTGCAAATTGAACAAAAAGTCTACTAAATTATATTACAGTATTTCAACGAGTCTTTATTTAGTGCTGAGATTACATATTACAAGCTTCAGTCATTTAATTGCAATTTATTTGGTTAGAGAAGATTAGAGCGATTAATTAGTTGGAAAAAAAAAAACGTTTGACGGTCCTAGTTTTTAAATTTTTAATTGTACAAAAATGTAAACATGTAATTTTGGTCTAAAACAGTTAAACAATTATTCTTGCACAAATGACAAATAAATAAATGTGACAAACACAGTATATATATAACCTTTAGAACAATACGTGCAATGCGCCTCGACGCCGGACAGAGGGCGCTGTAACACAACTCTTGATATCGAGGCGGCGTCACGTGTTCTCTCAAAGAGACAAGTCCAAACGGGCGGGGTACATTCTTATCATTTCAGTTTGAAAATGTCCTCATTGTTGCCCAACATGTCTGAACGCCACAGTCGCGCGGACGAAACGAACGAGACGGATATAATATTGAAGCGGCCTCGCTTGTATTATCATTTACAAGCCGCTTCCTCTTCGTCACTTTCTCCTCATCAAACGTTCCAGGAACTCGTGCATCCGGGCGGGGACGCGCTTTTTCAGACGCGCGCTTAACAGAAGACATTTGCATGGCCGCACGCCAGCACCTCGGCCGCTATAATACTTCCTGACAGAAACCAGACGACTGCATCTACACTTTATACTAAAGTGTTCTAAAGTTCCCTTAAAACGAGCGCGCGCGTGCACACGGACACACACACACCCACTCTTTCACGGACACGCTCTCACGCACGCGCACAACACGAAACTCCAAATTAGCTTTACATCACATGTGTCAAACTCAAGGCCCGGGGGCCAGATGTCATTTCATGTAGCCCGCCAGAGCTCAAAAGTTTTGAGTCTAAACAAATACCAAAAAACAAATTAAGAGCGTGCATTGACCAAAATGCTTTCCCACAATGCCTTTCGACTACAGTAGCCGCGGCAGTGTTTCCACAGTTTTATGTTATTTTTCTTTTTTCACTTGGACAGTTTGATCCTTCAATAATGGAGTTATGCGTGTTTTCATAAGCTGACAAAATGTAAAAGATTTATGTTAGAGTAACAATAGCAGTTGTCTATAAAACCTATGCTTGTTTGTCGCTTGATTAAGTTATAATAAATAATGGATTGTTTAACATTAAGGAGTAGTTACATTTATTTTACATTACATTGATTACATTTAACTACATTTATAAGTGACATCCGACCCTTTTTAAAAGGAGTTGGACACCCCTGCTTTACATGGACATAATCCTTATTAACATCGTGCAACCGTAGCGTTTTTTTTAATATTTGGCACCATTTGACCAGTAGTAGTCCTAAAACCGCTTGAAAGTTCATCACGTGCAATAATTACCTCAGTTGAAGTTTGTCATAACAAACAAGTCAAAGGAGGACGATGAAGAACATCGCATCAAATGTCTTATTGCGCTCCCGGCCCGACGCTTTCTAGAAGGTCATGATATGTAAAATGGCGGTGCTGGTGTAGTCGGGATTGAACCCGCGGCCTGGTAAAGGTTAATAAAAACTCTACGCGGCGACTCATGAACTATGCCGCCTGTGGCCTTCAGGGAAGACAGAGGCCGTGGGCGAGCGTAATGAATGTCTGGCTAAGTTGCTGGGGATAAAAGTGTCAGAAGCCAAATTAGTCAAACGCTGCCACGCGGCCCAATGACGGGCAATCAAGTAATGATTATAACGAGCCATTAGGAATTACGCAGAGCCGTAAAGTGCACACGAGCGCGCTGGGACAAGCACTAATGGATAAATGACAGCGGACTGACAGAGTTCACCGTGTTACAGCGCAAACTCCATTCTCCACTGGATCCCATCGAGAGGATTGCGGGAAGAATCTGCTGCATTCGCTGGATTGTCGGCTGCGGATGAATGACTTATTGAAGAGGGTTTAATACGCGTCCGCGTCTTTGGAAAGGGCGCAACTGTTTAGCTGAGACTATAAGGGTGGGAGAGGAACCAAAATTGCGCCGAAGAATGCGTGGAATTTAGTAGAGTCCGTTATAGAAAGGGTGAGGACGAGGATCTGACCGCCACATTCACAGTGACACCCAGGACCGATCTAGAGCAAACCAGGGCTGACCAATTAAACCCGCAGGAAGCAGCCGACGCCATTAAACATGCAGACTCATGCAGTTCTGAGACTAAACCCCAGGGAAAAAACTACCGTATTGTGTAGTTTTTTTTACAATCCGTGTACGCCTTACAAAAAAAAGTGTACGCCTTACAATCCGAAAAATACGGTAAGATGTTTTAATGCGCAATTGCATCTGTAGTGGTCATGATTAGGATTTTTGGCCAAACTACCATTCATCCACGTCTTGTTTTAATCAACCAATAGAGGCCGAACCTTTGACCTCAAAAAAAAAAAGAGAGAGAAAAAAAAAAGAAGGTGTGTATGAAATGGCTTCCTGGAGTCTATCGTAAAAGTTTGCTCTCAATCTCTGAGGCCAGCGAGTCTGATGTGGACAGACTTCCTGTTGAGTCTATTTTTGGACGTGTGTGTGTGTGTGTGTGTGTGTGTGAGATCAGTTTGAAACTGCTGACGGAGGTTGAGAAGAGAGCGAACAGGATGGATCTTTACCACACACAAGCCCACGGTGAAAGCAACAGTTACCTCCATGAGCTGCATGAGGTTCTCGAAGTATTCCTCCTCATCGATGGAGAGCTTGCCGTCGTGGTAGATGATGCGGTAGTGCTCCACCTTGCCGTCGCAGCTAACACACAGCGTGTAGTCGCCGGGGTAGTTGGTGCTCTCACGCACCAGGAAGAGGCCAGTCTCCGGGGGATACAGCAGCCTCTCCGCCTGCTCACGCGTGATCTTTCCATGGAACCATCTAAGTGATCACAGATAGAGAAACGGGTATTGATCGTGTGAGCCAGTTGAGTGAAATTTCATGCCAGGATAGAAACAAAAACACCTTGTTTTCTTCATTAAAGCTTTCTGTTCCACAAAAAATACATGAGTAAATAGATTTTACTCTCAGATATTCTCAGTAACTCAGATATTCCAAGTTCTGTTTTACATCTGGTTAAATAGACCGTGTACTGCACTTTGGTCAACTGCAGTTGTTGTTAAATGCTTGATAAATACAGTTTATTTGATGTATTCGATATTGATTTTCGTTTTTTTTTTTTTTTTTCAGAAAATAAAGTAATAACAAAATAATTGAATAATAAATGATATAATCGATAAAAAATAACCTAGCTATACAATCAAATGTGGAGTCATCATTTAACAGGATTTATTGAAGTAGTCATGTGTTCATGTGCATTTGTAGGCAAATAATGTGTGTGGTAAACATTCCCATTTGGGCGAATATCCAGTGGGTTTGTGTTAAAATACAAATAAAAGCTGGTGGATCATGAGCCGAGTGACATGCAAATCCCCTCCCGGACACAGGGGGCGCTGATTGAATCACAACTCTGATTGGGACAACGGAAAAAAAGTCAGCATGTGCACTAAAAACATTGATTAAATAAATAATTGCAGTAAAAATAAAAGTGTTGTAATTGCGTTTAACTACATTAAAACATTTTAAGAGTGTAAACAGTATTAATCAAGTATAAAAAAAACAAAACAAAACATTAAATTGACAGAGCAATAATAATCTCAGAAAAGTACTGTGTATAGGTAAAATAGTGTTAAACATAGAGACGCTTTACATTTATTTGAAAACGCACTTACCCAAAGCAAAACTTAAAAGGTACAGAATTAGTTCAAGTTGTCCACTGTGTTACAACTTGACAATGATCAGACTGGGTTTATGGTCAAGATTCAGGATTCAAACCTGCGACCTCCTGGTCACAAATCCAGCTCTCGACCACTAGGCCTCAACCCTCACGTTCAACTGTTATTAAAGCACCGTGATGTTGTTATCGGGAGACAATTACAGTTTGTTCATTGTCGTAATCAGTGCGGTGGTCTATAGGTTGCTACGGTCATGTGCCGACAACAAAAAAGTATATATATATATATTTTTTTTTCCTACTCTACGGGAGTAGGACCTGCAACCTAGGAATAGTAGGTTCGAATCCCATTCCAGTTGGTTCCACAAGCGAGGGTCCTTGGCTTAAGGCTGCCCACTGCTCCGGGTTTGTGTGTGTGTTCACTTACTGGACAGTTCCCCTAGACAAACTCACCCACTTTTCGGATACAAACACAAGAAACATTTACTATTATTGTATTTTACTCAATAAAATCGACATTGGAAGGGTGGACTACAGCAAGCCGTAGAAATCTCTGAATCACAGACTCAGTGTAGAGCAAAAGACTGAGAAAAGCCAAATTACAGGCTTCCAAAAGAGAAGCAGGAGTCGCCTGGCCCTTCTGCGGCTTTCCTGGCATGACAAACATCGACTCTGTATCTCCCAATTACACACGCCACCTAAAATATCCCCAAGCAGCGCGCTCACAAAAGACTAGACGCCGCGTATTTATTTACCCAAACGCGATTAAACCGTCATGAAGCCAGCAGCATCAGCACCACACGCATCACGGGCGGAACAAACCATACGGATGATGCACACCACACAGAAACAGCAGCGGAATTGCATCCTTTGTTTCTTCAAAAAAAAAAAAAAAAAAACGCAAGCGGTAATTGAAGAATATCGCGTGTAATCTTGGCACCGAAGCCGTATCGTGATGCATGTCTACGGCGTTTGCATATCAGATGGCGGCTGATGGATGTTTTCCACTGGCTTGATGGCCGCCGTGTTTGGACTATTTTAAACCGCCGGCCACTAAAAGGCAGATTCGCTCGGTCCTTGGGTCATTGTGCCGGACCGGAAAGCAGGAAGACATTTGTGTATCGCTAGAGATATAGTAGGTGATCTGTGACAGCGCTAAATATAGAACAGAGGTTTGCAGGAAACGTGAATATTGTCAGGATTATATGAGGAACATAAATATAACATTAATTTAGTATAACTTATATATATATAAAAAATAAAAAAAAGCACTGACCGTGTGACCTGATTTGAACTAATTCTGTACATTTTAAGTTTTTCTTTGAATAAGTACGTCGGCCAAATAAACGCAAAGTAAAGCATTCTTTAAATTCTATATGTTTTACACTATCTTTTGCGTACGCACAGTACTTTTGTGAGATTATTATTACTCTGTCGATTAAGACAGTGTGAGTGTGTTTAACTATATTAAAAATGTAAGTGTGTCAACAATTGCAACAATTATTTGTCTAATCGATGTATTCGATGTTCAGAGTTTTGCTCAGCGCCCCCTGTGTCCGGGAGGGGATTTGCATGTCACTCGGCTCATAACCCATCAGCTTTTGTTGTATTTTAACAAAGATTTTAACACAAACATTATTTGCCTAAAATGTACATGCAGGGTTCCTACACTTTCTGAAAGATAAAATTCAAGCACCTTCAAAGTCCATGTTCAAGTTTTTCCAGCACCATACAGTTGTATATTTGTTTATCCAGCACCAAAAATGTATATTTAAAACGATGTCTAAACACAATCAAAATGAAACATATTGTGGTATTGCTGGAAAAAAAATGATATTACATTTTAGTAGTCCTTACTAGTATTATAGGCATAATTTAAATTCAAACTTTATTTAAAGTAAGACATTAGACATCTGCCATTCTTCTCCATTTCTAGCAAAGTGTGTTTTAGTTTAACAAAGCCGGGAACACTGCAACAATAAAGATGTCTGTGCTTCACACTTTCTGCACTTTTAATAAGACCGGCTAAAAGTCACCTGAACACACATGATTCAACATCAGGGTTTTCATTGAAGACCACATTTAAATTGTATTACATATAAACAGGGTTGTTACTTACGGCATAAGACTTAGTTTGCCCCCCATCTTCACTCCTTCTCTCTTCTGGACGTAGTTAGCTGGTATGGTACCTTCTCGTCCTGCCGAGTTTTTAGCTTGGTACCAATTTGGATCCTAAAATCAAACGATAAGTTCACTTACGTCACAAGAAATCAATTATTAATATAAAGCAATTATGGTGGTTTGGTTCATCAACTCTAGTTCGGCAAAAATTTGCTTCAGTTTGCAAATGAAGAGCAAAAGTCGAGTGAATCGACTTCCTCCAAGCAAAAAAACAATTCTGATTCAGACTGTTACATTATCAGGATATGTATGTACGCAAATATAAGCACCAAATATACACATATACAGGTAAATATAAGTGTCCATTTTTCATTCAGGAGCAATCACAATAAAATTGAAATATGTCATCTTTATGGTTCTGGAGGCAGATATGCATAAATGCTTTTATCGGCTCATTAACAAAAATAAAGAAACATTAGTCAAAACGTGACACTTACCAGTGGCTAAATAACAATGGAAGAAATAACAAATTAACTACAATAAAATTTTAAACTTTGTTCTCAGTCTGTCTGCCACCGTGAAAACCAGAATACGGTCATATATGAACATAGCAAGTGGAATCATAAAAAGAAACCATAATAATAAATAATATTTTACGTTCTATTAAGTAGTATTGTTAAGAGAAGTATTTTGCCAGAATATTAAGTTTCTGGAAAGTTTCTGGAAACACCAAGAAAGATACTGATTGAATTATTATTTTTTGTCTGGAAATTAAAGGGGGAAGTGCTTATAGTCGCATAAATACTGCATTTGCATCTTAATTATAATTGTCCACACAACAGAAAACACTGGAAACAGAAGCAGTTGGGTTTACGAGTCTTCTGTTGGGTTCAAGTCATGGCTCTACGCCAAACTTCACACTCTGAAATGACGGAGTTAAATGGAGACCTGAGATTAGCTGAAAACATCACCCAGACCAGTGGTGAGAAATGGACATCTTGTGAGATCAAAAACGCGAGTTTGAAAAAAAAAAAACATATGGAAAAATTGAAGCATTATGAAAAAAAAAAGAAAACATTCAGCACTAGTTTCTTTTGGAATGTTAAACTAAAAGAAACGTTCTATCACAATAATAAAGTCATAATCCATCACCTCAGAAACTCTTTACGGGTCTAGATAAACGTATTGTTTTTAGAGACGAACGTCATCGGCTAGGTAGAAAAAAAAAATGTAAACGCTTCTAGAGAATTTACATCGAAATCAGAGAAAAAGGCCTTTCTGCATGTTTCTTTTAAATTAATGTCCTGCTTTTTTTTTAGTAGAATGACAGAAGAAATGAATGACATCAGTCCAACACTTTCTGAGAAGTGTGAAGCCGCTCATGTTGAGCCTGAAAATTCCTGTTAGCCTTTGCTGTTAAATCCCATTTCTGTTTATTCAAACTTGCTTTGTGTTGTAACCAAACCTGATGTCACGTTTGACTAAGCACACACTTAGCAGCCTTAAGAAAAGCAATCACACTCGCCATCGCTGGAATATTCAAACCTGGAAGGCTGTAGTTTGACTTAACAGTTTTTTTTTATTCTGATGAATTCAAAGCTCCGCTTTCCAAAGCCATCACAATGCTTACAGTACTTTTTGGACTATAAGGCTCTTAAAAATATATGTTAGTGGAAAAAAATACTGGAAAAAAAAAATCTGGAGAAAGAGAGCCCTATTTTTTTATTATTAAAATATAAATTATTATTGTGTTTAAACTGAATGTTGGGAAAATGTAGCGAGTAAACTGTCTTCTTATATCAATAATAATCATAATGCTAGTTTTTTTAAATTATGAATAGTTTGTATATTTTTTGTTTTTCAAAATTATTACATTTTTAGTATGAATTATTATATTATTTATTTGTGATAATTGTTACAACTGAACAACAAGAGAAAATTACATTGACGTTAATGTGAGTTATTACATAAAACAAAGTTTAACCAAATTTGTTATTGCAACCTTACAGGTTTAATGATCCTTACAATCCAGTGTCCAATATGTGAAAAAATACATAAAAAAAAAAAACAGGTACGATGGTACATCTTATAGGCTGAAAAATACAGTAAATGTGTTCTTGTGTCAAAGTTCAACAGAGTTTCATCCAGAGTACAACCGACACCGAAAATAAGACCTAGTAAAGTATCACATAAAATGCTGATTTACAAGACAATTCGGCTTGAATTATTAACTGAATTATTTTGAAACAAAATCAGGGTGACGTACCAGTTAAAATGGAGGGAGGGGAAAAAAACGATCTTTTTGCTTCATACAAATTCTAACGTAAATTCTGACACATCGGGACCGATAAACGAGCCCAGAGTGAATTCAGTAAACCGATCGTTTCAAACGACAAAAACACACCGAACCTGAAATTTCCCCACGTACCAGAAATTCTACACATACCTTAGTTACCCCAATAATGGTGAGGACATCTCCTTTACACATGGGTAAGTCCTGGTCTGTGGTTCCAGGGAAGTTGTACCTGGCCACACACTCCGTGCCTGGAGGCCAGGTTGCCTAGAAAAAGAAACAAAATGGAGAGAAGAAATGAGGAAAAACTGGATTTGATGGTCCGTTCAGTGTGAGGTCGCGCCATTAAAAATTAATAACTGCTATTATAAAGCACTTTACATTGGCAGAAAAGCCTCAAGGTGCCACAGAGTTAGTTCACCCATTGCCGTGTTTTCGACAAGCGGATCTTTGAAATGCTTTTTAAAGTACTTTGTTGAGATTAATGCATTTGTAGGGCAATTAATTCCATCACAAAAATGTTTTAATAAACACAATTGACAATTTGAGTACTACTTTTCCAGACATGCAGAATATTTTCCCCTCAAACTATAAAGCCTGTAACCATTTTGATAGTTATTATTCGCAGTAACGTGCGACTCTATAGATGTTGAATGAACTTTCTGATGAGAAAGGAAGTGGACCGCACATTTCAGGAAGTGCGCGTTTAATCATCTGCATTACACTAAATTCCGCCTTGAAAACATTTACCAAAAAAAGAGAGTTTGTTATGAAAGAGACATCTATCTATCTATATATATATATAAAAGGAGTTTTTTTTGTAGTATATGATGTCTGGAGCAAATATTCAGGAGCATCTAGTAGTAGAGAAATTACGGTAAACGTGTTTTATAAATGCTACAAACCTGCAATTCCCTTTCATATTTTATTTATACTACAATTCATAATTTATCTTCACATGAGTGCATTTTCAAGATGCCAACCAATCAGAGCCGCTCGCCAATGACGACAAAACCGAACGCGATAAAAAAGGAAATGCTCTGTTCCGTAAACCACGTTCTCTGAATGTGTCAAAAAAAAACAAACCTTAAACAACTTGCAATAAGGTCAATTAAAATGTGAAATTGAGTGGAAAAAACCTTCATATTAACCATTTAATTTTGCTACAAAGATGCTTTTTGCCTCCAGTGAAACATTATCAATTATTTGACTTGATTTGCATTGCGAGTTGGTTACATTTTGACAAACATCCACGACAGCATTATTAAAAGCCCGTGTTTGCATTTCCCTCTAACCTATAAAAAAAGGACTTTTGAAACCCTGGCCGCGATACGCGTGCGGCCAAATCCCAAGCCACGTTGTATCCGTGTGATTTACTGAGGCGTTACCTCGAAGGTAGACATGACTGAGGGAAGCGGTCCGCTCACGCTCGACCCGTTTCAGCCGGTAACATCAGAGCTGAGCCAGGGGTCTCAGCTGCAGCCTGGACGGGCCAAACTCCTGCGGACGAGAAGACCAAAGGAACCATTGAACATTAAAAGAAATTATAAATCAACGTTTCATGCTAAACGCACAAGCGCCAGCGATTCAGGGCAACCAATCAGAGTCGCTTTTTCTGAAATAGACTGCCTATCAGTCAAGCACGCACACTTTCGAAAGGGAAGTGGCGGCTTTAGATTTTCCGATGCCTCTGACAGGAAGAAGGGGCGAGCGGCAAACAGCCTTGCAACAGCCTGTTAAATATTCAGCGGCAGCAAAGGCAAACAAGCCTCTCTAAACGCAAGGCTGGCCCGTAAAAGCTCTTTCACATCAGCTAGGACCAGCATGGTAATGATAAAGAGTATTAGCCATATTCAAAATGAATAGCCAATAAATACTAAATACAGCTTTGTTTGATTAAACTGGCGAGTCGTGTGATTTGAAAAAAACCTGCTCGGCAAAAGTCATTAAAATGTTTTTAACGACAAAGAAATCCACATCTTTTTTTTAATTATATATAAAAATAAAAAACGCCATATTTTTTTGCATTAATATATATTTTTTTTAAATTACATTACATCTACCAATCAGCATGAAATAATAAAATGCTACAATAAAAATCATGTTTTTGGTTTAAAATACAGTTATGTTTACATACAAAAGGTCACTCAGTTAAAAAACATATATATATACACAGTTACATACAGTATTCTTTTACTCAAAAACACAGAAAATTGACCCGCCACCATTTTGACCTTGAATGATTATAGTCAAGTGTGTGATGAAGTCATTCAGATGGATTTCACTTATATGATAAACATATGTTCATTTAATTTATAAATGGGTTCGATGTGAACAAGTTTATTAATGTAAAAATTATAAACACTTTTAAAAAGTACCCATGTAATATTGCAAAAGTAGTTGCAATTTTCACAGAAACAGTGATTCGTTTAAACAACCTTCGGAGAGAAAAGGTCAGGGGACTTTTATTTGTGCAGCGTGAGCGTTTTTCCATAACACTAGTCTCTTGGATTCGGAGCTGCTTGGAGATCACGAGAGCGTCTGGTCATCCTGACAATTGTCCTGTAATTACATTATCTGTCGTGAACGTTACAAAACAGACGTTTAAGCGAGTTTCCTGTTTGAATCTCCATGTTTCGTTTGGCTGCAATATTCTCCGTTATTTTCTTTATAATTATAGGATATTCATGACCAGAACTGCAATCATTTCAGCCCAAGTCCTCAGAGATGAAGGACGATTTTTCATATAGACTTGTTGGATGATTTGAAGGGGCAGGACGGGTCAAGCTCGGCCCCCAGGCCTTAACTTAAGCCCCTTATAGGAACAAAATAATGCCCACCCCAAAATGTTACTTAAAGCTTTTAACAAAAAAATACTTCTTAAAACCACATGCATCTTCAGTAAATCATCGTTTTAATTATTAGGGGTCAGAATCCAGAGTGTATATTCTTAACCGAGAAAATACCGTAAAGTGTATCGGGACACACATGGCAACAGTAACTAAAGTGAGCGAAAGTAAAGTTACTGAAGAAAGTAAAGAACTAAAGTTTGTCACTGTAGCCACTAGAGAGCAAGTCTAGTTTAACCATCACAGATACACACATAAACCCAAAGCAATAGGCAGCCTAAGGCCATAGAAATTACTAAACATCGCTAGATCATTGTGGTCACAAAATTTTGGATATAATATGTAAAAAAATTCTAGATGCGCAGTAACTGTACAAATCACAAACCTCTTGCTTTAGAATTTTACACACATTGACGAACTTGGCATTTGAACTTAAATCTTCCGTTCTTCAGTTTATGATCTTTAAGTCATCCTTTAGAAACCGGACTATAAAAAAGCAGTTAAAAACTCACAACTCACTAAGCGATAGTAGGGGTGGGCGGTATAGCGGTATTAACGTGAATACCGGTATTGAATATCGTGAATACCCGTGGCACTTTCATGAATTTACCTTTTTATACACACATATCAACGCTTTAATACATTAAAATACATCGGTTTCTTTATAACTTTTAATTACGACACAGATACATTGCTAATCGAATACAGAAAGCGTTGTAAGAAACTGAATTAATAGATCACCCGCGAGGCGCATGAGTCGCGCATGTCTGTAATGTGCCGTTTTTTTAGAGCGACTGTTTTAGTGTGCGCGAGTCCGAAAAAACGCGCGCACGAGAAAATTTTGCTCGTTTTATTTTGGTCTGTTTTCGATTGTTAACCTTGGTTTCACGCAACTTTAGATTCAGACGCGCGCGCGAAAGAGAGTGAAAGCGTGACGCGCGCTGGATCTGGTCTCCATTTCTGTCTGTCTGTCTCTCTCTCTCTCTCTCTCTCTCACGGTCTATGTCTCTCTCTCACTATCTATGTCTCTCTCTCACTATCTATGTCTCTTTCTCCCTCTTGCACTCTCTTAAAAGATAGACCGCAGGTTATCTTTTTTTTTTTAAATAAATGCCTGGACTACTTTTAACAGATATACGGTACTAAAAATGACAGCTGCTTCTCCAGGTTTCCCCTTGCGTTTTAATTTCGTACTTTATATAAAATAATACCCCCCCACACATTGTGATATAATACCGATACCGTCTGTCTAGGAATTACCGTGATATGAATTTTAACCCATATCGCCCACCCCCAAGCGATTATGAGCAGAGCGAATGAAAACAAATCTCGGATTATGATTCATTGATTTTGCCGAACAGATTTGGCCAAAAATTGCATCACAAAAACGCTCGGAACATCCATTACAACGGTGCAGCCTCATCATCATCATCATCATCATCACAATGGCCTTGTGCAATGTCTTTAGCATTAAACTGATCAAAAAATCTAAAAGTTTCTGAGATGTTTTGATTTGATGATATTAAAAACATCATGCTTTCAATGTGTTTTCTTGCGATTCATTCCTACGTTTCAATATCAAACAGCAAATTTTGCAGAAGTGCGAAAAACTGCTTCATTTTCAACCATCTAAAAAGATTCAGAATCTGAATGAACCGATCAAGAATTGCGCAGACTTCGCTAAACAATGCCAGGCAAACGGCGACTGGCGCTTTGTTTGACGCGAAATGCCTTTGGCTGGGAGTCTGTGGCGAGCCCCACAACATGACCTCACTTCCTGTCTGAGCCTTTGAGACAAAAACAGGCCTGGTGCGCTGGTATGCGGGCGTTGGTGGATGATGAGCACTATGGCTGGAGCAGTGGACGGCGTAAAGGCGCCAAGTCCTTATACAGTAAGAACACAGCGCGCTTCCCTTGACAAACACCACTACTTCCCATTCTACTCCACTACCTAAATTTACACCCAAACCATATGAATCATCTAAAGGCGGGAAACTCGCCATCACTATTGTGACTTTTCACTTCAAATGGCCATTTCCAGTATTCTTCAACACACACACACACACACACACACACACACACACACACACACACAATTTACCAAAAGTCAGCAAACACCGGTACTAACCATTACGTAATTGCAACATTATTATTATCATCATTTTTATTTATTTTTTATTTGTTATTTTTTTTATTCATTATTAATTACAATTTGGGTTCACAATTTGTAATACATTTATTAATAAGGAAATACAGGCTTCTTTTAGGATTTGTTTTAGAAACCCTCAACTGATTCCTAATGGAGTCGTAGTAAATATTCATGTTGGTTAATTCAAGGGGGCACATGGCACTAACGAATTGAAATGTTTGCATATATTATTAAAACTTCATGCTTCATTCCTTTAAAATCGTCAGCCAATCAGACCATATAATAAAAAGGAATGGTCCAGGATGTCACGAGGCGAAATTCATCACTGACTATCCATATTGCTATTATTTAATTTAATATTTCCATACTTATCGTAGTAAGTAACTGTGTACATGTCATCATCTGTTTTAAAATCTCACACCAACTTCAGCTTTGAATCCGTATATCTACATAAACACATGGTAATATGGAACTTTACCCATCAAAAAAAGTATAAAAATTCATAGTTGGAAATATAGCGGCAAGCGGAAATTGCGGGGTTCAATATTTTAAAAAATAAATAAATAAAAACTATTTGATCAGTTTAAAAAATATTAGCTTTTTGAATTTATACATGTCTTTGGTTCTTCATATAAAATTCTTATTTGTATATTTTTAATTACTTAATTTTTTTAAAAATTCTTAACTTAATATTCAGTACAATATAGTGCAAGTGATGTATGTGGAAATTATAAAAACACACAGTTTTGTTACTACATGGACTGTACTTTAAAAAGACATTAATTACAATGGAGTTTAATATCATAGCAGCAGAGCTAACTTAGCAATTATGTTCAACTTATCAGCCAAGTTAAGACATACTAAATAAAATATGTACGTTCAACTTAGCCTTTTGAGATTCCTAAATGCACTCTACATCAATGTTGTAGCAATTCTCTATCTGACGACATCATGGAACCTTTGTGACACTGATCTGATTGGCTGCTGATAAAATTAACTCATTTGTTTGCATCCGTTGAAGCGATTAGTCTCGCTCCAGGATCCTGAGGTAAAGTGAGTGAGTTTACATCATCTCACCCAACAATCATCTAATACACTTTCATCGTTCTACCACCGGCAACCTAAAGTTAAAGCCAGTTGAGGAAATTATGAAATGTTCGCATAATTAAGTCAATCATTGGAACAAAAGTCCAAATTTTGCATTGTTCGGACAACAAAATAAACAAGACTAGTTATGTAAGAGCAAACAAAAAAAAAGCTTAAAAAAAAAACAAAAAAAAAGACAAACACAAAATTAACTGTACAACAAACGGTTCAGAAGTTTCTGCACCACTTGCAGATCTTACATTAAAATCCACATACGCTGAAATTGCAACTGCAGCTCCGGTTTCAAAAGTTACCGATGTCATTCAATAAACAGCGCAATAAAAAAGCCACAAGCGGACGGCCGAGGCATTTCGTTTCACTTTAAGCAACTGCTTCCGATGACTTGCCAAGTAAAACAACCATCTATTAATATCACACGTCTCATCGCGCCGGATTAACTAGTCCTTAACACATCTCGGCCTTCTGGATACCCCATAAAACAAACCACAAGAAAGAAACAGGACTCACGACTCGATTAAGCCTGCAAAAATAGAAAATCGTTCAATAGAAAGTAGGATATTACTTGGAACGCCACCAAGAAGAAAGTCAACGGGGTGTTGTTGCGTCAACACGTAGTAACCGAGGTAAAGGAGTGATGCAAGCGCCTGAAAAGCCTATTAAAACAAAACAGGCCACTAAAAAGGGTGCGACGTCAAAAAATCCGATTGCAACAGATCGAGTGGAAAGCAGAGTGGCGATGCTTGTGGGGTGCGACTGGACACCAATGATATCATTGTTTTGGGACGAACAAGAGAACGCTTCATTGCGTGAGATGGACAGATGCGGGACCCTGGAGCCTGATGCTGGAAGGCCACGGGGGCCGAAGAGGTTTCCTGAGGGTCCGACAGAGTCTTTCCATTCAATTCACACATGGACAACAGTGTCTTGTGTGCTAAATCTAGACTTTACAACTTTGTTACAATGGGATTTAGGGTTAAAAACGGTGCAGTGGGAGTCCAAAAGTGGAATTCAACTAAAATGTCATTTCGATAAAATGATTAATATCGGGGAACATTCCGAAGAAACTGTTAGAAGTAATGTGGCAGAAAATATTTGAAATAAAACGTGAAAATAATGAAGCGTTTGGGATTTTTCCTTTTCCAATTCTCATTACATCCATTTAGTATTTTCTTGTTTGAATCACAAACATTACAATCCATCTTATTCCATTTCTGGGTCACGGGGTCACATGCCCACCACTCCTTCATCCAGTAGAAACATTTGGATAATACTACATCCAGTGTTTGGGAATCGTTTACTTGTGAGACTCAATCATTTAAATTGTTATAACTTGAAGTCCATGTTTTAGGTTGATTATTTACTGCTGAAATTCTATAGCTTCCTAAACGCTAAAAGTTTTTGGTGGGTCTTGTGCTACACATTTTTGAATAAAAATGTAAAAAAAAAAAAAATAATTGATTACTGAATGATTTTTTTAACATACAGTTGAGGACAAAATTATTAACACCCTTACAAAATAGTAATTGTTTAAAAATGTCTCAAAAGTGCTGTTAAACAGAGCAAAGGTTTTATTAGACATCCCAATCAACTATCCCGTAAATAACTATTACAATATTTGATTGCTTTATTATTCTAAAAACATTTAGTCTGAATTTACGGACTCTCCGAACAAATTATTATTTTACGACATTAATTTCGTAGTGATACCACTGTATACATGTTTGTCAAAATGGTATTTACACCAAACATTAAGCAAACCATCCGACGGCAAACTTTCCTCTCCAGATGTGTGAGTTGCACATCAGAGACTGATGTGTTCGGCCTAGTTCAAAGAGAAGAGCTTGGACAGCGAGACTGAGGGAGGCATGACCGTCGCCTGCGGGCTCAACCAGGAACCAGGAAACAGGCTCGAGTGAGAGCGAACAGAGACGTGATGTGCTCGGAGATAGAGCCAGAGCTCAGGCGTGCTGGAAACCCAGAGACTTCTATTTGTTTTGTTCATTTCCTCCCAGCCACACATCCTTCAGCATGATAATTTAATGAGTACAGTCGGTATCTTTCAGGAGGACCGGTGAGACACACTCGCTATTTTTAGACCATTTATAAAATGCTAATGGTGTCATGGTGTGTGAATCCATGAAAAATTCAGAGGAAAGTGTACGGTTGCGAGCGTCAGTGTGCGACAGAATGCAGCTGTAAAGTCTAAAAAAAAAACCAAATGATTTAAAAAATTAGAATAAAAAAAAAAATAATGTCGTTTTAATGTCAATGACAGTGGCCAAGAAACTTGTCCAACTATATAAAAAAAATAGCTTTGGAAAAACTATGCAAATTAATGTAGATTTTTTTTTCCCTAATAGTAATTTTGACCAAACTACTGAAGTAAAATAAAACAGCAGTTTAAAGTAAATGTAATGCAAAAGTCTTTCCTTGTAAACAAAGCTTTTCCTAAATTTTGCTATTATTTCCTAATGTGATTTAATATTGACAACGTCGTCGTAAAATCTCACGTCTACACATTTCATTTAAGTGAAAATCGTCTGTCCAAAAAAGACAAGAATGCAATATAATATTGACAACGCCAATGCTAGGCTGCAATTCAGATTTGACAGAACAGTTAAAAAAAAAAGGGAAAAACAGAAGAAAGGAATGTGAATTTCTACATTTCCACAATCGGCAAGGCAAGACTGGACAGGTCCAGTCGTTCTGACCTCAGGTGTTCCTCCTCCTCTCCTCCTCCTCCTCCTCCTCCTCACACCTTCTGATAACGTACAACTCAAAGTCTGTGTCATAATATTTGCTGTGCACTTCCTATGAAAACAGGAAGTCAAAGCAGGAGACAGAAAATAAGAAAGAAAACAAACAATAGATCTGTTGTATAAAAACGACAGTCGTGTAAAAAGCGTAATAACTATAATAAATAATAATACACTTTAATTAAAGCGCCTTTCAAGGACACCGTGCAATCCTCACACAAACAACGTTAAAGGATAAAAACGAAAATAAAGAGTTATGAATATATAAAAAATACAGTATTATAAAACATAATGCATAAATATACATATATATTTAATATACTTTCATATCTATCTATCTATACATCTAAATAAATGTGTTTTATATAAATCATTGTATTATAGTAACTAATAGATAATATATGACCTTGTGTCATACACACGAGGGCAGGTGACCAAACACACGATCCAGAGAAATACCAATTACACTAATATATAATAGATCTATACATGATATATAGTATCTAACAATATATTAGATTTAGTATTATATAACGGATCACTATATATAATAGATCAATTATTAGTCATTAGTCAATACCATCACATCCAGAAATGTCAATGTTCTGGAGTCACCAAGGTCATTTTAAAAACCTGATTTAACTGTACAGCTAGTCGCATTTTTTACAGGCTTTTTACAAATAAACAATTAATTTAAACTATTTATTTATTAAAAAGTTTTTTTTGAATCACCCCCACCACCGTGGTTGTTTTGGGAAAAGCGATTGGTCATTTTTTCTGTGATGCAATGTTTAACAAGACTGTTGACAAATCTGACAAAAAACCATAAATAAAAAAAATAAATCACGTCAAGAGTGTGACATGCAGCCACAAATCAGTTGCTGTATCATTGCACCAATATTGCCAATACATTTTTTTTAACTGGTGGTGTTTTGCTAGTATTTCTGAATGTTTTCTGCTCATCGTTGTTTCTTTTTCGCAATATTTATTTCACCTGATTGTTGTTTACTTAATGTTGTATCCGTCATGCTGCTGTCAACACAATTTCCTCCTTGGTGGGACTAATAAAGACGCATTAATAACGTCTAGAGTCGTGCGCGCAAGTCTGTGAATGCGTCACGTGAAACACACGTTTACAAACGACTTTGCTAAAAAAATGAAATGAAGCAGAAGCAGCTCATCGCGCACGTCTTTACGGTTCCCTTTCTTAGTAGAGCCGCTCTTAAAGACACAGTACACGGACATCAGAGCTGCTCGCGCCTCGCGGGTGATCCATCATTTCAATCTGTTACGCTTTCTGTGTTCGATTAGCAATGTCTCCGTGTCGTCATTAAAAGTTAAGGTATACTGTATTAAAGTGTTTATACATGTGTATAAAAATTTAATTCATGAATGTGTAACGGTATCCACTACATTGCAAAATCCACATTACGTATAAGACTGGTTACTGTGCCTACTGTGAAGAATCCGACTTCAAAACGACTTTTAAGCTCTATGACCTTGTTATACACTCGCTTTCCAACGGACAATGACGCTAATAAAAAAAAAAATCATTTCCAGTATCCGTCATCCCCTACCAGTGATAACAGAGCATCAGTAACGTCCAGCATTGGCCTCCAGAGCGGTTCCCCGTCCTGAGAGTGTGTGATGGCAGTGGGCGTCTCTCACCAGCTTGACCCTGCAGAAGCTCTTCCCTCTGGGCACAGCAGCTCCCGCATCTCCCTTTGAAGCTTAATTACACTGCTCCGTCTTCCACCGAGACAGTGGGGAGGCTGAAGGAACCGGCCAAATAAACACCAAGCGCTCTGCAACCCAACCATTGGCTATAAAAGCCGTGCTGTTCAAAGTCTCGGGCTGGAATTCCGTTTGCACTGGGACGGCTGGTGGAGAAGATAATGAACGTTGGACATGTTACGATCCATGTTCCTCATTTAGGGAATTACACCAGCAGAGTCAAAAAGTTGAAGGGTGTTTAACCTCAAGGAGCAATGGAACAACCAGATTTGACATTTTTGTGAGCCGCCTTATCCATTTCTGGGTCGCGGGGAAGGCGGGGAGAGTGGAGTGCTGGTTGACCAATCACAGAGCAGCACAGAGCTTGCAAACAAAAGATAAGCTTCGAACTTGATGGGCTCCTCCTCGCTATAAGGCAAATTGCGCAACAAATCTAATTGGATTTTCCCCCACTATTATAATTGCGTTTTGTTTGCCATTTTTAACACGGGTTTGAGCTTTTTGTAAAATAAGGCCACATTCAGGAAACACTAGGTGCAACATATTTCCTCTTCCTGTTCTTCTCTCGAGATGTGCGAGTGAGCTGATTGGTTAACAACTTAAACCGAGGTACTGAAATAAAATAAATGACATAAACCAGCCACCTCGTGCGATTTCGAAACTGCAAAGAGATTTTTGCACGGTATCAATTGCAGAGTCATAGTGCAAAGCAAACGATAAGAACAAAAAACATTTGGGTTTTAACAAGAAAAAAAGAACAGATCAAGTTTAGTGGAGAAAAACTAGAAGGGAATTCTCGACCAAAAAAAAAAACAAAAAATGTCTGCAAATGTACATTCTGACAGATACAAAAGTGATGGAGGCGGTGCAGGTGTGAAGCCAAACAGGAAGTGTCGCGGTAGATGATTTACACACACACACACACACACACACACAAAGTGGTGCGCTTTCAACTGGCATGTGATCACGTGATTTGAGTTTCAAACAGTCACCACCGAGACGTCGGACACGGGGACGTTCCTCGAGATGCTGCGGCTTCTGCTTATAGAGAGTGCGTACACCACCATCGCTTGCTTACGACAAGCCAAACCCAGATTCAATTAAAAGATGACGTCAGGATTCAGTATGAACTATGAACGAATCATCCAATGATAAGACTGAATTACATTCCACGTCTCATATATTTACAGTGGAATTTAAACGCAGAGTTTTTCTTATTCAGGTCAAATGTTTATCATTTACTACATCGGGAAAATGGAATTCGGTATTTTCTATCTTTCATGCATGTTTGACAATCTATCACTCACACACACACACACACACACACACACACACACACACATACACACACACACACACCTTTATACGTGCATTTCAGAAGGAGGAAGTGAGCTTTCAATTGTAACCTTTCTAGTCATGTTTACTAGTAAAGTAATTTACAAGTCCGAGTATTATTTCCATTGTAATTTCCTTTCACAAATTTATTGGGACTGCTCAATTTTCCTCATCAAGACAATGCCAGCAAATTCCGGTTGTGCACGGCAAAAAAATGGCCAAACAAAAAGCCAAAAAAATTCTTGAAATTAGACAATAAATTGTGTGTGTTCCCCCATACAAGAAACATTAACTTGGAGTTTAATCTTAGAGTTAAGAGTGAAAGATAAGTGTGCTTGCTTTGAGAAAATAGGATGTCATGCCACGTAAAAACCTCACTACATTAGCTGATGATTTTTCTCGATTTAAATTTTTTTTTTAACTCGTTGTTTTCAGTTTACTGTTTTTTTCATGTGGATTTTTTTTGCAGTGTGCCCTCTGATCGAATGATGCTACAGGACAGATCAAGGCTCCATGGCAACATAAAATAAAATCCTAAATGATGATGATGATGATGATGATGGAGAAGTGCAGCTCTGGGCCAATCAGAGCAGGAGAAGCAACAATGCGGGCCTTTGCTGGTCTAATTAGACAATTAGCCCGCACGATGCCCGCACCGAGACACTTTCTCCTGCAGCTTCAAGTGGCTGCTATTTGGACAGCTGTGGAGCAGATTCCAGCCCAGCACAACACAATGCGGCCATTCTTGGACATGCACGGGCGCAAATAAAGAGGAAACGCGGGGACGGTACCTTGATCGAGCCCTTGCTTGTCCAGACGCCCACAAGTTGGAGACGTTTTCGGGTTGACCACTCAGTCCATGTGTGGCGGGTCAAGCCCACCCGAACGCGCAGCGGATAAAGGCGTCTAGGCTCACCGTGTGGCTTCGCTGCTCTGAGGGTTGTCGCTCTTCCAGCGAGTGTCGAGCATCGGACAAAAGATGATCGGCTCCGGTCCGTGCACGAGACCAAACCCAGACGCCGTTTTGAAGGCTGCACGCGCTTCCCTCAGCCCGGTGAAAAGCCGTACGCGGAAGCTAAAATCGCAACTGTTGCTTTGAATTGCCGAGCGGCGACGTCGATGTGTCTCGGCCGCGTTGTGAGGGCGGTTTTCACGCGCTACGGAAGCGCAGCACACCCGGGGCTTACAGCTGTCTCCAACACACTACACAGGGCCCAGAAAAAGGAAACGCACTTCTACAGGCACCCGGAGCACAGCGCGCGTGCGCACTCCACGGTGCGCGGGCTACCAAATCCTACTATGAGGGGGGACGGATTGCTTATGAATATTAATCAGCTGCTGGAGGCGATTCGCTCATTCGCGCTAAGCGGCGATCAGCTGGCGAATTGCCGGACACTGGGTGGACTCTTAAAGTGACGCGTGCGCGCTTGTTGATTAATATTCATGAGCAGTGCAATTTCCGTTGCGGGAGAGGAAAGTTTACTTGGATGAGGCAACAGCGCCCACTATGGTTTGCGGAGAGAAGTTGCAAACTTCCAGATATTTTACCGTGATTTCAAACGCTCTTTTATAAAAGTACGACTTGCTTTGTAAGAACTATGATCAACACGCAGATTTGAGGTTTTTAATTTCAGTTGTGCAGTTGCATAAAACGCAGTAAGTGACAAAATAAACATCTTGAATCTGTGACAGCAGAGTGAGACAGACGTCAGGAAAAAAATGGCAAAAGAACGCAGCAGATGGACCACCATAATGTCCTTATTTTTTCTTTACTTCTTCTGTCCTTACACTTCATGACGGTTTAAGCTTGTACGGCTGCCAAAAACAACGAGAGGTGATTCCACAAATATTGACATGTCAATCTTTTTATGAAAAAAAATAATGCAACAATCTTTGCTTTGTTCTCGATGGGAGAAAAAAAAAACCCCAACTATAATGGAAACAGATGGAACAAAAATGACCCGAGTTTCCGAATGTCTCCAACAAAAACATTTTCAATAGCGCAAAACTGACAAGAGGCGGAGCAACAGAACCTGACAATGCGATTGGTCACAACTTTCAAAGCAAAACTCCAATCAGAGGAATGATTGTATGCATCTGCATTTTAGCAGAGAATAACTAGTGCTTATTCATACAATTACAGAATATTACCCAAAGTAGAAATTAAAACCAATGCTTTTTTATAGTTAAATATGTTTAACTATAACAGAACGTACAGCAGAAATCGTTGCCTAGAGAACGCACAAACTCCATCAAGTATGACTAATAACTTGATTTGGCACCTTTGTGTCGTAGTTGCTATAAAGTCAATCATACTTCTCAATATTTGCATTTATTGATCCCGAGAACAGACCGCGGACTCTGCAAACACACTTCATTATCATCATTAATATTCAATAGTCTCGAGGAGGAACTGGAAAAGCTAAGAAATCCATTTCAACGTCCGAAATATCAGCTTTGTGTTACGCCAACACTGTAAATACAAGAGAAATCTGTGAAAATCCTTAGAAAAACAGATTGTTCGTAGCTTAATGAATACAACTGTAGTTAAGAGTGACAATCCGCAATGGCTTTTCCGCTGTAGTACAAACTCAAAACACAAAGAGTAAAAAAAAGAAGCATAAAACTGCCTGAAAATAGCGGAACAAAACAAACTAAATATCGAAATGAAACTGTATCGTAGGCTGGGCGTAAATCAAAAGTCAGTCGATTATTATCGTTTAAGCGTCTTTAAACACCAATAAAATGGAATTCGGATCTGCAAGTGCCTCACATTCTCAATTCTCAAGAACTTAACACATGGCGACTTTCCTCATTTTCAGCAGAACAAACCAACAACAAAAAATAATAACGCTCCAGAAAAGCATCAACCTTAACTGAAAAAAAAAAGCAGGACTGACTGCTTCTACACAAACAACACGACCTGAAGCAGAATGGATGGATTCCATGATATGGCGTATAAGGTGCGCAGTTGGTGATGAAACATCTTTACCCGGGACCAGACAAGAGTTTGATAAGAAAAACCTTCTACAAACGTAAGAAACCGAGGAACGTCACAGGCATCAGCTGCAGGTCCAGTGTGGGTCGTGACGCTTCATCTGGCACCAAAAGAGCTGGAGAAAGTCACAGAATTCAACGAATCACGTGAGCCATGCAGACAGCCCAGTTCGGAAATTGGTCCGAGCCACGGAAACAGCCTGGGGATTTAAAAAGTACCGACATTCGTTTGTTTAAGGCGGCGCTGACACAAGGCCGATGGCTTATTGGCAGTGCAGAGGGATGACGAACTTGCACCCGAAGGGAGAGTGGTACTTGATGCCCACCTCGTGGTAAACCTGTTGAGGAATGCCGATGTCGCACAGGTAGACCCTGCCGGCCCCCTCGGACAGAGGAAGCGGGAGACCCAGAGAAAGAGACCACTTGGCTTCCACGGCGTGAGCCTGTCCGCTCACCGGAGGGTCGATGCTCAGCACCGGCGCTCGGTTCTGATTGGCCCAGTCGGCGGCGGCCTTGTACCAGGGCTGGTCCCTCAGGAAACCGTTCTCGTGCGAGTCCAGGCAGTTGATCACCAGGTCTACAGGGGTCTCGGGCAAGTCTGGGGAGGAACACAACACTTCAGGTCAAGATACCCAAGAGCTCGATTCTGGATAAAATGAGAATCACATTTTTTTTTTTGCTTAGAATATCACGATTCTTTCTGGATATTTTATTATTCTAAATATTTAAACCTGAAAATCAGGTTGTCAAACAGCGATAACAACACATATTACTTGTTGCTTTAAATTTAAACAGAATGAAAATTGTAATGTAGTGTTGTAAATAAATAAAATCACCATTAAATATAGAAAAATAAATAAATCGAGATTGCGATCTTTTTACAATTAATCGTGCAGCTCTACCTTCTCGCAAAACTTTGCTGCTGTTAAACACAGAATCATGAAAGTCAATCTAATTTAATCTTTATCTTTACCCTACTAGAATAAATTGAAGCTTTTACATTATTTTACACTAGATGGCAATGAAGTTGTTTTTAGTTTTCAAAAACAGAGACAGAGAGACACAGACAACAGAGAAAGGGAGAAAGACAATAGAGAAGCGAAAGTTGGGACGTGCTTGGCAGAAAAAGGAAGAGATAAATATAAACATGTCACTAGCCAAGAAGAGAAAAGTGGACAGAAAAATTATTGTTCATTTTTTACACTCGCTTATTTTTAAAAGTAGCCCTGCTTTGATGTCATAAGTTGGATAACATTGTATAAATATGCTCCGTTTAATGTAACATAACAGTAAATACTTTAACAGGTTTTTGAATTGTACTGAATTAATTTGATTTGACAGTCAAGTCAAATAAGTCATTATAAGTAGGGTAAATAAGGTAGAAATATATGTCTGTAAATATATAAATTACACATAACATATTAAATATATGACATAAAAAATACATTAATTACTTATACAGTACATAAATATATGAAATTATAAATATATAATTACTATATTCTATTATATATAGGAATGTAAATGAAATGTCAGCACACCTTTGACATTAGACACCATCTTGCCTCCAGTCTTACTGAAGAGGGCGAGCTCGCTGGTGATGGCCTCCAGCATCTTCACAAAGTTTGGCAGGAACAGAATGATCTCCACCTCGTGATTGGCCAGGTGACGGCCACAGCTGATGCCCTGAGCGCCCTGGACGTGTGGCCCGCACAGGAGGGCGACCGTCGGCCGCTGATGGACGTTCTTTGGGGTGAGTCTGAAAATGAATGACCGCAACAAACGAATTACATCTTTTTTGCCTCCTTGCTCTGATTGGCCAAAGCGGACTGATTTCTTCAAATCCCAGAGATTCCCGTAATTTTGCAAGAACAAAGACTCTTGGTCAGCGCGGAACTGACGTGGCCAGAATGTTCCGCTTGGACTATATAAAGTGTAACACCCTGTGAGTATAGTGCATATAACTGCTTTATGAGCCCAAGTTATCTACTACGAGCAGTGTTTGTTTCAAAACCTGAAGTGTAAACTAACAAGTGTCTTGTTTTTTTTTTTTAAAGTGCGTGAAGATTACAACATTTTTTTCACACCTCTGGACTGTCTCACTTCTCAATGCTCGCGATAAGAAAAATACATGCTTGTTTTATAGAGCGAACTTTTTTCGCAACTCGCAAAACGACATTTTTGCCGCGACGCATTTTGTTACACAGGTTTTTTCGTTAGAAAGGACATTAGTAAGTCATGGTACCACTGTACGTGTGATTACATTTTGTTTTAAAGCTTAAAAACTGGTTATAAAATTCAAGCAATTTTAAGACCTTGAAAACGATTTAAGACCTTGAAAACGATAATCCTGTAACGAACCTGTTGGGACCCCCGAGTAGCGTTAAGGCCATCTGACTGGCACACACTCCCGTCATTTCTAGTCTGCGCTCCAGTGAAAGACCATGATGCTCTGCTGCTGCCAGAAGCCGCTTGTGCAGGTCGAAGGAAATACTGGGTACTACCAGCCCAGAGTCTGAGAGGAAATAAAACAGGGGAAAAAAAAGATGAAAATACCATGTTTCTCTAAAATCATTTGTTTTCATGCACTACGGTGGCTCAGTTTGCATGTTCTCTCCTTGCGTGCTTGAGTTTCCTCCAGGTCTCCAGTTTCCTCCCACAGTCCACAAACATGCAGGAGAACTTAGCTAATGTGTGTGTGACTGTGTGTGTGTCTCGCTCTGCGATTGGTCTCCATCTTTCGTCCTACACTTGCTGGGATTGGCTCCAGCTCCACTTTACGTGAAAATGGAAAAACGAACAAATGCAATATTGTGGCTCAACACTAATCGAATACACAGTAAATCTTTAAGTCTCGAAAAATACGTCATTAAAAAAAAAAAAAAAAATTTAAGGGCATTAGGTAAAAAAAAAAAAAAAAAAAGCCAAAACAGTTCCTTATGGTTCAAAGCTGCATGAGGTTGTTGTCTTTATAAGTGAAAGACTACTCTCAAAATGTGAAATGTCAAATACAACTTTTTCTTCATTGATCAACCAATCAGCGACGATAATAAATCTCTACTACAAAAGTGTAATACACACAATCCATCTACAGCTAAAAGCTTCCTGGCAATCCAAAGACAAATTATGAGCGAAATCAGCATGATTGTAAATATGAATGTTATATTATATTAAAAAATGGGATTTAAAATACTAAAAATGTGTGTCTGAATTTTTTTATTTAAATTATAATGTTGATATTATTATCAAAATATGTAACTGTTATTTTTAATCATTCATGGTTATGTTTCTTTATAGCGTGTGTGCAGTGTGTGATATTTATGTTTATGTCCATTTATGCATGTTTATTATATAAACATAATTATATTAAATATTAATATTATATATAATGAAAAGTTAAAGTGATGTATTAATAGTATATTATATATATAATACATATATATTTTCTAGTCCTCTATATATTCTTTCTGCAGCCGTGAGATGCAATTTCCCTGTTGAGGCACAAATCCTTTAATTTCATTTTCATTTTTAAATTAAATGTATTTGTGTAATGTACAACTATTTGTTGTAAGTTGTGTATATTTGTTGAAGTAGTCGACACGGACTCGGACTAGTTAACTTTCTAAGGGTAGTTCTTCTAAACCAAGGCGGTTAGAGTCGTTCAAGCACCGATATTAATTTTAAAAAGTCGTACCAGTGCTATACTCTTTATATCCAGGATGTGGAACAGCGATTTGTCTGTAGACGACAGGTTTGGCCTCCAGAATGTTCTCATCGTGGCGGTACCGAGACGGCACCTGTTCTCCAGGCGTCCCTCGAGACCTCGCCCCGTTACCGCGCCGTTCCGACGAATCGATCTGCGAAAACACCGCCGCCTTGTCGAACAGCGCCAGGTTGCCCTCGAAATCAAAGTCCTCGTCCAGAACGTCCTCCATCCCGTCGCCGAAACATTCATCGTCTTTGTTCTTCATGTGACCCCCGTTTTTCACCCCGTTCTTTTTGGGCGTCACCTGGTTCTGCCCTCGGCAACTGGACGACCCTGAAAACAGAACATTAAATAAAGAACAAATTATAGAAAAACATGGAAAATTATTTATAAAATAATTGAAAATGGCTTCTCACAGGAGTTGTGTCTCCGCCTGAAGCCTTTGCTCTGGGCAGCCATGTCTATGTAACGCTCTCCGTAGCTTTTCGAGTAATGTGGCACTGGAGACACACCGTCTTCCTGCAGTTTGGACTCTGTTTTATTGGTTGGTACGATCACTGGAGCGCTGACCGGGACGGCAATGGCCCTGTCGTTGCGTCCACCTTGTGACAGTGACGTAGAGTCTGGACCGTTCTGCTTTTGGACCTCCAGGGAGTTTTTCCTGATATCCAAGATTTTGAGATGCTTAATGTCCATGGCGCTGAAAAAAAAATTATTTACGTTAAACAGGCCGGTTTTGCTCTGACCTACTAATGACGCGCTGTA
>MU204188.1:2659973-2707776 GCA_017309775.1 Paedocypris sp. Pulau Singkep
TTAAAAAAAAAAAAAAAAAAAAAAAAAAAGAATAAAGCACAGGTTGACCTTGAAGTTATTCACCCATGGAATAATACTGAATAATACTATATATATAGTATTATAATACTATGAATAATACTAATGGAAAAAAAGTTATGTATATGATAGATTATTAGTCAATCAGAAAGCCATTTATGCTGTAAAATGTTTGCAGATGCAAATACCAATTTTAATCACAATAATTTGCCTCTAATGCTCTTCGTTTTATCAATTTATTTGGGTAAAAGGAAAAAAAACAAACAAACTATTTCTGGTTATCAAATAAACATATGTAGCGGTAGTTGTTCTGAAGTTCACAAATCACAATCAAGATAAGTTCCACGTTATATTTCTTTTTACTGCCCTTACACTATAAAGAGCAATGTAAGTGCAATTACGTTATTTTTATTTCATGTCTTATTATTTATTTCTTTATTATTTATACATTTATGTTAATATTCAGGGTTCATATGGTTTATTAAAATTCAAGCACTTTCACAATCCGTGTTTAGTTTTTCTAGTTGTGGTAAAATTTATACTGTATTTAAAAAAAAAATAGGACTCTTAAAAAAATGGGAATTTAAAATGGAATGTTACCATTTTAATCACATTTAAAGAGATACTACACAAAAAACAAACAGATACAAAGTTGTGCTTTGTAATGGCAATTGGACAACTGTCATAGTCGACGGACAATACTAGTTTATGTAAATTACTCAAAATGATTCGTTCACTTTATCTATCAAGTTGTGTATTTTTTTTTCCTAACTGTAATAAAAGAGAAATAAACCACCTTGTTGTCCTATTAAATGTTCAAGCACTTCGTTTAAATTTCAAGCATTTTAAGGCCTTGAAAACACAATTGAAATTCAAACATTTTCAAGCACTCGTAGAAACCCCAAATAATCTGCGTGTTTTTTATTTAATTTTTTCCGAGTCAGACCACATTCAATTCCTTATCATATGCAAACTTGGCCATTCAAGATTCTGAAAAACACTTTTCAAACACAAAACATACTTTACAAGTGAGGAAATGGTTTGGAAAATTGCAGCACAAGGACATTTGTTCTTTGCAATGGACCCGTTCAACAAATCAAGTGTGCATAGACAGTCCTGAATTCGAACCCACAACCTGTTGGTTGCAAGTCCATCACTCCACCAATCAAGCCAACTTTTGAGACACAAAATCATCCTATAGATCTTCGTATAGATTACCTGAAGGTGACCTCGGGCACCGTGCACTTGACTCCATTGTGGAAGGGTTGTCTGAGAGAGATGGTTTGGCTGGTCTGGTCGACTGAAGACACTTCTCCTTGATACACACCAAGAGTTGATCCACAGTGGATTGAAACAAGACTGCCAATCCAGTCTGAAGCCATTCTGACCACCTAATCTGCAGAAGATATGTACAAAAAGTAGAATTTTTACCCGTCTATCAATGTTTACAAATGCCGTAATCGCTTAAACAAATATGAGCAGATCAAGTCTCAATAGACACATGCTAGCGTTAGCAAGCTAACTAGTTGTATAAAGAAAAGCGGCTTCAGATACCGATTTGTTTTTGTCGGGTGTTTTTCGTGTATAAGAAAATAAAAAATGTTTCTCACTTGTTTCCAGTAGCTGAAAAATTCGGGCAGTTATGAAGCGGCTTTGTGGTGATAATTATTGCTGTACTCTGTGAAAAGCTTGAGTGCGCGAACAGCTTCTTCTGTTTCAAATCAAAGCGCAACTTTGTTGCCGGGAAGATGCTTTACTGCCACCTACCGGAAGCTGTAACGCATTTCAATGAAAATAAAAATACAGATACAACACGCTTACAACAGAAATTAAAAATACTTACGATAATTACTCAAAATCTAATTTAAAGCCAACTGAAAGTTTAATACAAACTAAACAATGCGCGTCATTTTAGGCTATAACCAACGTTTTGTTTCTGATAGTTGTAATAATTGTCAGAAAGTTATAATAATAGTAATAATACTAATAACAACAACAACACATGCGCATTTTATAAATAATGCAAACATCAAATATTAATCCAATAATTTAAAATCTCACAAAGAAAATATTTGATCTGTTAATTCTATTTGTAAGCATTAACACGGAAATATGCATCAACTTAGTTCATTGGTTCATTTTGTTTTAAAACTTACCTCTTTCGCAAATAATCAGGGAATACTTTTATTAACAATCGATCCGCTTGAACGAGGACATTTGTCGACTTCGCCTTTAAGAACTAGCCATCGCACCCGCCCCTCATATGACGTCACTGTAACTTCACAACAAAAATGTCTGCCTGCCATTAGGAAGAGTCATTTTGTTGTCGTCGCCCAAAACAACATTCAGCATCTTCTGCCTTGGCGTGAGCAAATGGATCGCTGACAGAGGTGTTTGTGAAATAACTCCAGCTTTATTTAAAACGAAGTGAAGCGACCGGCGAGTCGTCACAGCCATTTGCACCGTAAGCTTTTTTACTCATAGCAATTATGGATTCAATATGCTGCCTGTTTTTTTTTAAGTAATGTCAATTTGTTTCTTTGACAAGAGTCACAATGGAGCCGACTGCTTCTGGAATATTCTGCAACCGGATGCTGAGCATGGTGAACTCGGAGGACGTGAACGCCATCATTCAAGCTCAGAGACACATGTGAGTGGATGCCGAGACCTTCCGAGTTCAGTTTGGTTCTCAACTCAATCTTTTCCAGGCTGGATCGTTTTGAAAAGACCAATGAAATGCTGATCAATTTCAACGGACTGTCCAACGTGCGCTTACAGCAGATGAACGAGCGCTTTGTTCTGCACACGCGCACTTTACTTGAGATGAAGAAAGACTTGGACAGCATCTTCAGACGAATCAGGTGCTGTTACACGGGTGGACTTTTCGTTTCCGGGGGAGCATGTGAGAAAATATAGTGGAGGGCCAAACAGAAAACCTGCACTCCGTCATGCAGATTGCTTGTTGTTTTTCTTTGAAAAATATCTATTTCATGATGACAGACAGACAGACAAACAAACAGCTAGATAGGCAGATATATAGAGAGATAGATAGACAGACAGACAGATGGATAGACAGCTAGATAGATAGACAGACAGCTAGATAGACTGATATATAGATAAATAGACAGACAGACAGACAGACAGACAGACAATAGATAGAGAGAGAGAGTAAAAGTATATCAGACACGTTCTAAAATGTTTGTTCTTGTCTTCCTCAGGACTTTAAAAGGAAAGATCTCCAAGCAATATCCAGAGGCCTTTATCAGTAAGATTACATGGAATTTACTGTTTATGCTTTAGTAAAGTAGTGATTGATCTCATGCAAGACTTTCACCGTTTTAAGATATTCTAAACATTTAAATCCTTATATTACAGTATTTAATTATATGACTGGTTACTAACTTAACATATAATAGTAAATCAGTATTTTCTATATTTGTATGTTACAATAATCAGGTTTGTATGAAATCGTTATCATATATTTTTGTTGTTAAAAATGAATTATTTGTAATCACATTTAAATTGTGCCATTCTGCTTTGATATTTTTTTTTTTACATTTATTTATGTATTTATTTTATTAGCAATTAAATTAGAGTTTTATTGTAATGAACTTTAAATAAAATGTAATTTGTTTTATAATAATTTTCTAGTTATTTTATAAAATATATGACATCTTTTTTTACATGTAAAAGGAATATGTGAAAATATTTTATAAAGTAATTTTGAGTAATTTTACTCCTCTTTCTTGATAATAATATATTTGAAATGTACTTATAAATATATTAAGTTAAATATATATATTTAACATGAGAGATAAAAAAAATTCTAAATCAAACAAAATTTAGCATAAACCAGACATCTAAAATCTATGATGCTTTTCTAAACGATAGTATTTACTTTTAAGACCTTTAAAAAATATCGAGTACTGTTAAAAATTGAAAGTATCAAATGTTTGACTAATTTCACAACACACAAATGTCCTCTGAAAAGTTGAGCACGGCAAAATAAATAACCGAAAGTGATATTGTTTGCCACAGACATCAGTGAATGCACCAACCTGGAAGATGATGAGGAGGAGTTCGACCCGATGGCCACTGCCGTTACCACCACGGCAACCTCTGAACAGAGCACCGAGTCATGTGACACGAGTCCTGATGTGGTCTCTCCCACCATCAGCTGCTTTTCCGAAGACCCGTCCCAGGAAAACACTGGCACGCCGACCTCCGACAGCCCGGAACAGGCCGTGTTACGAGACGAGGCTCCGGATTCGGCCGAGATCTAGATTTATATGTCCACATTCTTGTGATGCAACTTTGTGATGCAAGTCACTTATGGTTTACAGTGAAACAATATTTCCGGTGGTACTGTTTAAAAAGCGTATTGACATTTTTAGTTAATTTTTAAAAAAAAAGTACAATAATGAATGCCTCTACATTTATTGACAGCTATGCTTTGCAGACACGTCAGACACTGTATGGTTACCGTAACGGTTGTATTATGTATTATTTGTTCTGTTTGGTGTTTTTTTTTTTTTTTTACTAAACGTATTAGTATTTTTTAATCTTAATGAAGGATGTTGATTGTGAAAATAAAGCCTTGATGGATTATATGGGAAAAATCAACATACATATTGGGGACATTTTTGCGTTCCGATTACTTGCGAAATTACTAATTTTCATAAGCGAATTTACTTGTGTTTTTATTTTATTTAAGAGCATTTTGCAGGTATTTGTTGGCCATCGCTGTCGAGATTTCCGTGAAATGAATACATGTCCCACAATGCACCGCACCGGAAGCGTTCATGTACACGGGGTATATTGGAGACATGTTCAGTTCTCTCCGTTATTTCATAAATACCTCAATGTGAACGCGTCATCTATCGGCAGATTTAAAACAAACCCCGCAATGGAATATTTATAATGACACTTTAAGGTAGGTTTAACAGTCACTGGTTCAAATGAATCTAAACGTGTGCACGGCTAGCAGTGGCTAGCAGTAACAAAAGACAAGAAAAACACAATTACTCACTCACCAGATTTAAACAACACGCGAACAGTTTTTGTTTGCAATTTACAATAAATGCGTGTTATGAATAAAGCAGTAATTCAACTTCAATGTCTTCGGTCGAGTGTTAATGTGCTGGTGGGTTTTTTAAACAAGCTGCTGTTGTTTTTCCAGCCCAAATGAATGAAAAAGAATCTACGCGACTGCTTTAACCATGAGGAGGCTGAATAAGAAGAAAGCCCTGAACTTTGTGAAGGAGTTGGACGCCTTTCCAAAGATTCCCGAGAGCTACGTGGAGACTACAGCGAGTGGAGGAACCGGTGAGGAACATTTTGGTTTTTAACTTCAAGTTCAGTGCATTTTTAAGGCGCTTTTCACAATTTCAACTGTGTGTGGAAATGTTAAAAAAAAACATGCATTTTATTCATTGGTTGTTGGTGTTAGGAAAATGGCTCTGATTATTACTATGAACTATAAACCAAAAAAACTGCAACCTGTAAAGTGGCAAGATTGTGGAAAAAGACTTCAACACGTTCAGCTAGATAAATCTCACATATCACTTTCATATATCTTAGTTGTTTAACTGATGAGAATAGTCATTTTAAAAGGTCATTTTGTGTTTCTAGTGACCGTGCTGGCTTTCACCGCCATGGCTCTTCTGGCCTTTTTCGAGTTCTTTGTGTATCGTGATACGTGGATGAACTACGAGTACGAAGTGGATAAAGACTTCACCAGGTAGGCCAGCATCACTATAACGTAGGCGTGGGCGGGCAAACTGCTATTGAGTTGTGCCAAAATATAGATATTGCAATATCGTGGACACTTTTACGCATTAGTGAAGTCCATTTTTATATACGTGTATATACATTTAATATAACACATTTGTTTCGTTACAACATATAGCACTGCTAATGAAAACACAGAACTCTTTCTGCCTCGAAAATATTGTCAAATGAATTTTAACTTATACCAAATTTTAACTCATTAACGTGACTTTTTCCTTCCTACAGTAAACTGAGAATCAACATCGACATCACGGTGGCCATGAGATGCCAGTGTGAGTAGACGTGTGTGCTCTGAAAGTGTGTGTGGTGTGCTCGTTGTCCTAAATGTTTAAAACGATTGGTGTTTTCAGTCGTCGGAGCAGATGTTTTGGACCTGGCTGAGACGATGGTGGCGTCTGACGGTCTTCAGTACGAACCTGTGAGTGTTTGCGAGCTACGCTTTGAATTCATCACCCTAAACATGATCTACTTCCTTCACAGGTTGTGTTTGACCTTTCTCCTCAACAAAGACTCTGGCATAGGTAAGACTCGTCTGGCCTTTGTGTTTGTTGTAAACCGTAAGCTCTGCTCCTCACACCAGGACACTTCAGGTGATTCAGAACCGTCTGCGTGAGGAACACTCGCTCCAAGACATTCTGTTCAAGAGCGTCATGAAAGGAGCTCCCACTGCACTCCCACCCAGGTCAGAATATTACAGTCAATGTTATTCATATTCACTGAATGAGACAGTATATTGAGAAGAACTTGACAAGAGTCCTGTAAAAACGAGAGAAATGAACCTCTGCAGAAGCGGCTAAATGATGTCAGTCTTCTTTACAACTCTAATCAAATCTAATTTTATTTGTCACGTACGTATTCATACATGGTACATACGATATACACACATATGTTATAGTCATACATTACATGCTTTTAACAGCTGTCCAGCATTTAAACATGTAGTGCAAATATGAGCACTAAAGGAAAAAATAAAATGCAATACAGTAAAAACAAGATACAGTAACAATGCAATACAAATATAAAAATACAAAAGCTGTAAGTGGAGGGTAAATTGATCAAAGTGTCCCAAAACTAAAAAGTTATCACCAAAAAAAAAACGTTGGTGTTTGTAAGAACGTCTTTTTCCTAACTGGTGATTATAGACTTAACTTAAAGAATAAAACGCTAATATATTCTTACTTTAAATGCTCAGAAAGATCTTCAGGTTATGTCACCTGCTCTAAATACCAGACGAAGAGCAACTCGTACTTGTTTTTATGACCTCAATGTTAGTTACTATAATGGTCTTCTGGAAGCTTCTGCTGATTGGCTGATAGATGACCTTGAGATGATCAAGAATGTGTGAAGTTCAGAATACGGCGACCAGATTACGCACAAGAACAAAATAAACTATATCCGTGCAGTTTTAATGTCTGGATACAGTCTAAATACTGTGTAAAATGTAATTACATTTAATATAGTGATTTAGCTCCTCTGTATTTAAGTGAGTGAATTTCTTTTCACAAGCTATCACCATTGTTTTGCTTACAAAACTCTGGCTACTTATTATTCATTTATTACATTTATACAGGATTATAAGACTCAGAATCTGGAATCACACCAAGCAAAACATTTCAGTCTACACTCAAAACTCAATTTCATTAAGGCTTATAGATGATTCTATAAACAATAATCTAATATATAAATATAATATATGGAAAATAATATGTAAATGGCATATGCTTAATATATAAATACAAATATAAATAATATAATACATTCATGGAACACATTAATTTACATTAAAAAAAATTTTAAACTCTGTGGTGATTGCTAGTTTATATAATTTTTTTACAGAAATCAACATGGAAGATTTTCTCATTTTTAGAAGTTCTGTTCAAATGCTGTGTATCTATTGCAATTTATTGGCTGTTAAAGAGATGTTTTTCGTATTGAAATTGTGTAAAATCAAAAGCCATTATATAAGTCATTATTATAGCTATTAGGGCTAAAATGGCGTAAACAATATGTGAATAGAAACTATATAACTATAATATTGTTTTGGTTCATATTGCACAGCATCTTGGGTTTTCTTCACAGGGAAGACGATCCCACTCAGCCTCTGAACGCCTGCCGCATACACGGACACCTCTACGTCAACAAAGTGGCCGGAAACTTCCACATCACAGTGGGCAAGTAGGTCTGAAGAAGAGTCCGTGGTGTGTAGTGCATTAGGACTCAGTCTCGTGTGTTTGTTTCAGAGCGATCCCTCACCCTCGAGGTCACGCTCATCTGGCCGCCCTGGTCAGCCATGAAAGTACGCAATCTTGGATATTGATCACCAATATCTCTCTGGTCTAAGATTCTCATTTTCTTCCACTTTTTTTGCTACAGCCTACAACTTCTCCCATCGGATAGACCATTTGTCTTTCGGAGAAGAAATCCCGGGAATTCTGAATCCCCTGGATGGCACGGAGAAGGTCTCCGCGGAGCGTGAGTGAACGAATATAGGGAATCAGATTAGTGCCAAAAACATCAAACGTGCAATTCTAAGAGACAAACAAAAATGCTTCACATTTACGTTTTTTTTTTCGCTCACAAACTTCACATTTTAGTTTGAAACACATTTTGTTTGTTTTTCTTTCAGATTTTTTTTTTTCATTTGGATTTCTGGCACAAGTTTCTTTAACTCCGATTGGCTGGTAGAGCATTGCGTGCGAAAAAGAAAAACAAACAAACAAAAAAAAAAACGTAATTTCAAGCAAAAAAAACAGTGGAGCATTTTTGTTCGTTTCTTGGAAATTTACGTTTGATAATTTTGGCACTAATCTGAATCCGTACAAATAAAGCAAGTCGATAGCCCTTTTCACACAGCATTGGCAGATAATTACCGGAACAACTTTAGGGGTAAAAACTCAAGTGCCACCATTCCGGTAAAACATGGTAAAACATCATTGACTTTCATTTTCAAAATACCGATATTTTCAGTGACATCATTAACTGGTGACGCCTTTTATCTAGCTACACCTGTGAATTCATACTTCATATTTTATCTTCATATCTTGTTTTTATTGTATTTCTATTGTTTTTGTTTTTTTAACCTTTTTGGTATTTCCTTTGCACATTTTGAATAGCATATTTTATTTTATAGCGTATTTCTATTGTTTTTTTAACCTCTTTGGTATTTCCTTTGCACATTTTGAATAACATATTTTATCTTAAATCCTGTTTTATCGTATTTCTATTCTTTATCTTTTTATTGTATTTCCCCCCTTGCACATTTTGTTGTACCTCCCCCATTCCTAGGTTTAAAGCTGGAACGACCAAAAAAAACATGTATACTTTGTATGTGACAAATAAAATTTGAATTTGAATGGGCAAAGAGTACACGCGTGACCCCCGTCAGAATGTTCTGATTGGCTCAGAGCAGTCGTTTACATCAGCGCCTACGCATTTAATCACAATTTACCGGCGACATTACAGCAACTCTTGCCGGCAAATTTCCGGAATGAATTTACCGGCATTTGTCTGTTCACATATGACTGCATGAAGCTCTGTCCCGGTTAGCGTCCTAACCTGCATGTTTCTGTGCCTAGACAACCAGATGTTCCAGTACTTCATCACCATAGTGCCCACCAAGCTTCAGACGTACAAGGTGTCAGCAGATACGCACCAGTATTCCGTCACGGAGCGGGTGAGGAGCGCCGGAGACCAGCCGTGCCCCAGGGAAGCTCAACACCTTGTGCTTCTGGTTTCAGGAGCGAGTGATCAACCACGCGGCAGGAAGTCACGGGGTGTCTGGGATCTTCATGAAGTACGACATCAGCTCTCTGATGGTGAAGGTGACCGAGCAGCACATGCCCCTCTGGCAGTTCCTGGTGCGGCTCTGTGGCATCATCGGAGGCATCTTCTCCACCACGGGTGAGCTGGTTGTTGCTGTAGGTGTTGTTGTGTTATCTCAGGGTTTCTCCTCCTCAGGGATGCTGCATGGCCTGGTGGGCTTCTGCGTAGACGTGGTCTGCTGCCGCTTTAAACTGGGTGTTTACAAGCCGAAAAGTGTAAGTGTGGTTGATGCCCGTCGTGCCGCCAGCAGCTGAAACGCGGCGTCTTCTGTTCGCAGATGAAGGTTTTTGATGGACACGTGAAAAGCCTGACGCCGCTTCTTACGGACCAGGAGGAACACTAACACACTGAGCTTCACGTTCCGGGTTTCCTAGAGGAGCGTGTGGCGTGTGGTGCCGTGACCCGGTGATGTGGGCGGAGTCGTGAGTGTGTGTGCAGAATAGGAGCTTTTTTTTTTTTTAATTTTAAATTATTGTACTCAAAGACATCTTTATTTTTCTAAATGGAACATTTCTGAAATTGTTAACGTTTGATTTCAACACCTTGACTGAATGAAACGGTGGTTTGGTTGAAAGTATTGGTTTAAATACGTTCTGATGTGTGTTTTATACGATATTTAAACGACGTGATTGATGGGAAGTGTAGGAATGAGAGCGGACGTGGATCAGTGTGATGATTATTACAGTGTTAGGATTTGGTATCTTTACCTCAAAAATCTAACGTTCACGCACCATGTGATTTCTAGAGGCAGTGTTCCATGAGGAGGAAATGTAAGAAATGATTTGATTTCAAATGTCACTTTTGTATATTGATAAAATGGTCTATTTGGAGAAATGAGCGAGACGTTTCTGAATTTTATCTATTCAGTCCGACCGGGTCTCAAACTTTCAGTTGACTCTCTTCCCATAATCTGAAAATTTATAAAACTATTTAAAGACTAGAAATTATAAAGTAAAATACATTTATTTTTACCAAAAAATTAAAACAAATCATGGCTTGAGAAAATAATCCATTTATTTACTGTAGAAAACAATTCTGATATTTACAACAAGATATGAGAAATATCCTTTCATACACTCAATAATTGAATAATGGAGTGTAATAATTTACTGTAAATGTATAGTTTTGAATGATGCTGTAACTCAGCAGTGGACATTATTTCAGGTGGGAGGGGCATATTAGAGAAAGTAAATGTAGTGTCACAAACGACTGTCACTGGGACAAGACAGGGTGGACTCACATGCCCTTCCTGGGGCGAGATCACGGCACACAAGGCATTAAATGTCCAGTGAGGGTTTATTCCAAAATCGACGATCCAAAATAATCCAAAAGAGACACATGAACAAGACTTGACTGGAGGCGAGAGTGACAAGTACAATGACTGACAAACTGGCAGTGATACATGTAACACAGGGACTTAAATACATAGACTAACAAATAACACACAACAGCTGGGACACAGGACACGAAGCAGGACATGAGCAACTGAGACAAAATCTTCAAAATAAGAGTCCAGATAAAGTTAAAAAAAAAAGTCCTGACCGGCTTTAATCCGGGATCCATGACAGTATGTGTGTGTGTGTGTGTTTATTCAACCAGGCCCTTTTATATGAAGCTGATATTATTGATAATATCTTAATTGATAATAATAACCTGGAAATGATAACTCCCATAATGCAGTGCTTTAACTGCCTTGCCTTGTAGAAGTGTCTCATTTGTAACATTTACTTAAAAGCACGTTTTTGTTTCCATATTTTTTGGCAGCATGTTTGTATTTTTGTTTCTCTTGAAAAATGAATTAAAATTTTTAATTGTTTTAAAAAATTACGGAGGACAAAATATTTAAAGTTAGTTTAGTTGATACGGTCGGTTCTTATCCATATCTGTTTAAAAATGTTTAGTTCAGAAATCAGAAAATCAGAAAAACTTTTTTTGCCAAGTTGCGATGACAACAGGGAATTGAGTTTGACTGACTCCATCTTTTACCCTCTTTCAGAATATAAACATAAATATATAAATAAAATAAAAGAAAAGAAACAAGAAAAATAAAAATAAAAATAAAAACAATGGCATGAAATAAAGGAAACGTTATTGCACATTTCTTGCAGCAGTCTAGTGTGTTTGATAAATGTTTCTGGCCCCTGAGACAAAAAAAAAACACTTAATTGGTAGAGTTCCATAACCACAGTAGGTCAAATATTCCACGAAGCATTTATAATCGAACGTTTGAGTCATCGTGGGGTTTTGTTGAAAAAGATTCCGCGCACGACGTCTAGCGCTTCATCATCATCATCATCATCATCATCCCCCGCTTCACCTTGCGCAAGATTCGAACGATCCACGCGGGTGTCGTACTGAAGGGTCTCGCGCTCCGTGACGTCACAGTCTGGGTCGGAACCGTCACAATCTGACGTGTCCGTTTCAGGAATGATGACGTCCGCGTCTGGAGTTTGATCCGTCTGATCGATTTTAAGTGACAAACCCCGTGTCGGTTTTATAGCGAATTCGTTAATGCGAGCAACATTTACCTTATATTTTAATAAACTGAGCGCGGTCTCCACAAGCTCCGCTTCGTTCATCCAATACGTGATGCTTCTGAGGATTAAACACACATTTAGATTTACAGAGAACTAACGTACGTAACTTTTTTATTATTATTAAAAAACACATTAAAAACATTTATTTATATTTATAGGAATTATGACGGTAACTAGTGACTTTTTTATTCACGAGATGTTTCAATATTATTTATCCGAATTAAAAACAACACGTTTGTTTAGATTTATAGGGAATGCAACGGCAACTAACGTACGTAACCTTGTTTTTATTCACGACGTGTTTTAAGATTCTTTATCTGATTTAAAAACATAATTAAAAAACACATTTGTTTAGATTTATAGGGAATGTAACGGTAACTAACGTACGTAACCTCGTTTTTATTCACGTGTTTCAGGAGTCTTTATCATGTTTGTATATCCTTATCGTGTTCATTAGCTTATCAAAGCACAATAATCTTACCGTTTCGCGCTTTCCTTCTGTCCGGATCTTTTGGCTCTTTTTCTCTGCGGAACAGTGTTTGCTTTGATGCTTTTTTCACCAGTTTGAATCATCCACGGAGGAAGGTTTCGGTGCTTCTCAGACATGTTGTACTGTAAATAACAACCATTTAAACTCACTCTATGACCTTAGCCAAGTCCAGAATGCGCCACCTACTGGCCTGGAGTAGCGCAGGGTATCTGCAGCCTGTCTGGTTGCTTAAAATTAAATACATTTAAATTAAAATTTTTAAATGTTGAGATTTTATATTTTTTTACAGACAAAGTGTACACCAACACTGTCTTGGGAATTAAAAATATACGTAGTAAATATGTTTATGTGTTGTGTAGGATCAAGTAGTTCATATAATTTATTCTTACTGACATTTTATATAGCAAATCAAATATACGCTAAATAGTGTAATTCAGGGTTTATACATGTATAAATTTGTCCGAGTTTTTACATTTTGTATATGCTGTGTGTGTGTGTGTATATATATAGCTTATAAAAAAATGTAAAAAAAAAAAAACAAATATATACGTACAGTTATATTTATATATATACACACACACACAAACCCAAAGCCGATTTCGGTTCGAAAAGCCGCCGTGATGACAAGAAAAAGACCTGGTCAAGAGTTTATTTAACAGTATATCAGAATATCATACAGGTAAACAAGATTTTAGCAAAAATGTATTATATCCGTACAGTGGCATTTCATAAAAATATCTGGTCACATAGTCTTTGAAACTATCAATAATACATTAAACCATATTTATAGGAGTACAACTGTACAAGGTAAATACACATCTAACACTACGCGGCCACATTAGCCTCCGAGTAGAAAAGGTTTCGTGGTTGTTCTCGTCTTTCACAGGCGGCAGGAAACAGCTTCACACGGTAAAAGCTTTGAGCTGTGCAATCAACGCCGTCCTTCATCTCACCCTCAGCAGTTTGATCTGATGGAGACCAACGCTTACAGCGCGGAATACTTTACGCTAAAATAAAATACAAAAACACACTGCAAAGCGTCCTGCATCTGTAGTTTAGTCGTTTCCCTGGTCATTTATTCAGATTTATTGTTCAAATATACTAAAACATCTAAAAACACGAGTCTCTCACATAGATTTTGGAGTAATTTTTTATTATTGTCTAACGTAAACCAATAAATGATTGATTTATTTCAAATTGGGACTGGGATTAAAATGTTGGATTATGGGATTATGTATTAAAAAAAGATGATCAATGTTGACAAATAAACAAACAAAAATATGAACAAGACATGTGATTAACTAAAATATTGTAAGTCATTCATTCATAAATGTGTACTAGAAAAAATACAAAATGTAACTATTTTAAACGAATCAAATTATGGGCGCAGCGTCAGATTTGACCGTTTCTAGATGGTTCCCAGAAAAACGAGGTAAACATCAGACGCAGGACAGATGTCGCAGTGCAGGAACATGATGATACGGATCCAAAAAAAAAAATATTTCAGAACTACATTCCAACACAAAAAAAATCAGGAATCGCGCTTTCGGATCGGATCCTGCTCGCCAGTCCAGGCGATAAAGACTGAAAATACTGATATAGCGTCGCGGTATTTACTGATACAACCGCCTGATCGGATTATTAAAAGTTCTTTTTTATTTTTTTTACATTTCGTTACATGTTCACAAACTTCAGGATTAAAAAACGTTGGCAAAGTGAGACACAGCGGCGAGTCGATGGCGAGAACAAAAGCTCGGAGCACAGAAGGACCTGGTTCCTAATGTAAAATGCATATTTCATACCTTCCAGTAAGGCACTCTGCCCCATACAACTGGGTCCCACCCGCTCATGCTTAGCCCCTATAAATAAAAATAAATACACCCCCCTCCCACACGGCGCCGCCCCCAGCTGAACACCAACCACCGGGAGTTTTGGAACTGGGGGGAAAAAATCCACACACTGGGAAAAAGATATTGCTTTTCCATTTCTGGGTCACGGGGAGCTGGAGCCAATCCCAGCAACTCTGGGCGCGAAGGTGGGGCACATGGACTGGGTGGGTGACCAATCACAGAGCGGCACACACACACACACACACACACACACACACACACCTGTTGGTAATTTTCCAGACACTTTTCATATCAGGCGATTTTATTAAACAATTATTATTCATTTTCTAAACCGTTTTTGTATTTCTAGGTGGAGTCAATCTCAGCTTCTCGGAGTGGAAGGTGGGACACGCCTGTAGGATATCCAACACACACACACACACACACACACACACACACACACTCGCTCACTCACAAACCTCAAATTTAAAGTATCCAATTTACCATTTGAGTTCAGGACGGGCCGCAAACTCTCCTCAAACGCTCTGTGACGCACCAGCTTCATGTTTTTGAACTTTAGAAAGAAACTGGTTGGCCCAGGTGAATACAGGGCAGGAAAGAGTCAGCACGGGCCTCAAACTCGGCTCTGTGGTCACATGACAGGAAAAAAAAATCTGTACGGGCCTCAAACTCGGCCAAACAAAATAAGCTGCGCGTTTATCAATTGTGTTTCCTTAATTGGCCAAAACAATGAAAAAATGCCAATTTTAAGTGGTGCTACTAGGGGCAAACCTCGGCTCCTCGGCTGGTGTGTGTTGGCGTTCAGCTGGAGACGGCCTTCATCACACACACACACACACACACACACGTCACGGGCTCAACACTGCTGGCGTGAAGGATCGCATCACATGATATGCACGGAACTCCCACAAGTCTTCTAGAATGGGTTGGTGGTGTGGTTCTTCTCCTCCAGACGCTGGACTTCTGCACCGCAGTTCGTGAGTCGTCAGCATCATCGGAATCTCTTTTCATGCTACACATCCGTTTTTTGTTTTTTTTCGTGAGATCTGGTCCCTGGAATTACTAAGGGCGCGATATGTCCTACGAGAAACGAGCGAAAGCGTCCTCCACGCGGAAAACCACCAGGAAGTCCGTCTGGTCCACAACTCAACCGCGGGAGGACGAGCCACAGTTCTTTGGCTGGTAAATCATCTGGACTGGTTTCCAGCATGTCCGGTACAAACGTAGACGGTTGATATGGTTTTCTTCATCGATATTGATCAGGTCTACGTCGCTCTCACGGGTGGACCGGCCACCGTTTGTTGGCTCTGCCTCACGAGTCCAGGGTTTGAGGCTGGATGGGCGGGGCTGAGGGGCTAGCGCAGTGACATCACTTCCGGCAAGGCAGGGGGGGCTGGAGAGACAGCACTCCAGGAGGTGGCGCTGTCTGAAGGACCAAAAAAAAACCCGTCAGACGTCATCACCCACCCAAAGCTAAAGTGTTTATGGAGTATTGTTTAATGAACATATTAGAGATGTCCCGATCAGATTCCCAGACTCGTGATTGGCCCCGATAAAATATGCAAAATCGACCGGCAGAATTCCGCGTGATTTTTTTCTTCTATCGATGTTTTTTTAAGGTAGCGGCGTAGGTTATAAAGCCAGACATCGTGCCAGATTGCATCTAAAAATCGCACCTGTGAAATAAATGTGAAATAATTTTAAATATTTTTACTACAGTAAAAGTGTGACGTTATCGTTCTGCGACCTCGTCTTAAAGGGGCAGACACGTGAAAAGGAACTGTTTGGTGGATCACAGTCACTTTAAAGACAATAAAACTTGTGGAAAATAGCGAGAATTTATTGTAGGTGTGGGCAAGCGACTTGACTGTTTTTTTTGTTTTGTTTTTTTTTTTTAAACATTTTTTTTCAAGTTTTCGGCGTAGGCTATAAAGCCATGCGAGAAAAAAAAACTTTTTCTTTTAATTTATAAAAAATCGTGCGATCGTGCTTAGATTTTGCACAATTCTATTCTACTGTTTTTATTTGTTCAACTGTTGCTGCTGCAAACAAAGAAATTTCCCCTAGTGGGATAAATAAAGTCTTCATTCATTCATTTAAAACTCTCGCGGAAAATAGCGAGAATTTATTGTAACTGTTTTTGTTTCTGTGTTAGTGTGTTTTTAACGTGAGACTTGACTGTTTTTGTTTCCGTTTTTGTAAATGTTTAAAAAAAGAAAATGTTTTTTGTGTAAATTAAAGTTTTGTTGTGTGTGTGTGTGTGTGTGTGTGTGTGTGTGTGTGTGTTGTGTGTATCTTGGATCGGGCCAATAAACTGCGACCAGGACATGGCTAGTATGTATGCGGAGAACGACAAACGTTCTTGCTGACTTCTGTGCCATTTTACATTTCATAAAAAAACTAATACAGGCAAAACTTTACAAAAATGCAAAGTTTTTGTACAACGTCTATTCACCCGTCATCCATGCATCAGCCTGTAGCACATAGCATTAGCAACATTAGCATGCGCACACAAAACCAAAACACGTGTTCAATCCAAGGATGATAACTTTGAAAATAGTGGCAAAATAATATGCAAAATACCGGCAAATATGCAAGAACGGCTCGTTTTAACAGTGAGTTGATTGAGAAACGTCATATTAATCTCATAACTGTGACAAAAGGAGCAAAAAAAGTAGCAAAAAAAAAAAGAAGAATAGAATACAAAGGAAAAAAATAATTAACAAAAAAAAACAATTAAGAAATGAGGTGAAAGAAATGTCTAGAAATAAATATTGCGTGTGTTTTCCTATATACGCTTACCAATACGTACCATATACGTACAGCAAAAACTAAGTTCATTTTATAAATAACTTGTAAAAAATACAACACATAAAACAAATATATAAATATAATGAAATATATAATTCCTGAATGCCTGAATAGAAGCCCTAGTGAGAGGAAGTTATCGTTCTTGTGTGAACCTCCAAGCAAAAAAAACAAATAAGTGATAATAACGGCATTAGAACAAAAAAAGCCCATGCAACATGCCGCACTCCACGAGTAAAAGAAGTGTGCAGACGCCACAAACCGTGTCTTTAGAGTGTCCCATTATGAAGAAATAAGGTGAGGCTAGCGTCTCGCTTTTCATGCACATGGAAAGGTTGGTAGGTACCATCCCTACAGAACAGGAAGTGACAGTCTAAACCGCGGCACTGAATAAAACCACAAGCAGATCAGTTGAAAGCTCATGTTAAAAGATCAGACGCTCGACTGGATTCCTCACAATCCATTAGAAACGTGTTAGGACGGAGAGTGAGTCAGAACAGGAAGTGACATCTTTAAAACAGGAAGTTAACAAGAAGTTATGGATGACCAGCGCGGAGCATAAATACAGTGGCACCTCGACTTACGAATGTCTCTACTAATGAAAGTTTCTAGTTATGAAAATGGTTTCACACTACGACAGGCCAAATGCTGTGCCAACAAGATTAAGCAAGCTAAGAGAAGATTAGAAAGTGAAACATGACATTCCAGTTTAAAGAAATTTGTGCGCGAAAAAGAATATTTCTTCAACGTCAATGAACAAAAAAAAAAACCTCTTGTCGGTTACAAATATCTTGCAAAACATAAAATACAAAATACGTCTTTCTGTTTTTCCCCAATGGCGCTTTCCTCAAGCACATTGGATTTTTCTGTGGACAGGAGAAGGCCAGACAAGAGGAGCTGCTTATGCTGTGTTCAAAATTGGGAGGCGGGAATTGCCACGCCCGATTTGCTCTCCCATTGGCTGTCTCACAGAAACCTCCTGGCCATCCTATTGGCTAAGATAGATCTTTACGTTTTAAGACAGCAGACAGCTTTCTCACTCAGCCTCCAACAACTACCTCCAAAAAGGTAAATACACCTTTTATTCATTTTTTTGTTAACTACTATGTAACGTTTTTGTATTACTGTTGTTTAAAATATTTTATAATTTACAAAAAGAATGTCTTGGAACGGATGAGGGCATTTACAAATCAATTGCATCTCTACTTGTGAAATTTTCACCTTATGAAACACAAGCTAATTTCGTAAGTTGAGGTATCACTGTAATCGGAAAAGCATCAGCTGGAAATGCTTCTGGATCATCCGGCGAACCCACCGTACTCGGGCACCTGTCCCGTCCCCCTCTTCAGCAGCAGCCGGACGCGGCGACCCCCGGCCTTGATGAGCTCGATGGCCCGACCGTGGCTCATGTCCCTCGTGCTCTCGCCGTTGATCTCAATGATCTGATCTCCAACCTGGAGGACGAATCAACGCGATGCTTTACAGAACGGCCCAAAGGATGGAGTGAGAGGCGCGTCGTACCCTCATCCGGCCGTTGCGGACCGCCGGCCCGTCCTCAGCCAGTCTCAGCACAAACAGGTCCATCTTGTACTCACGTCCTCCACGGATGCTGAAGCCGAAGCCCTTCGCGCTCTTCTCCAGTTCCACTGTGAAGAAGTCATAGTCCTGCAACGGTTGGAGAAAACAACGTGTGCAAATCTATAATCAATATGTGAGGGTTTAACTTACAATATAAATATAATCAATAGGAAGCTTCTTTGACACACACAAACACACACACGTTAAAAAGTTGCAATTCTGACTTCATAAGTTTCAATTCTGACTTTCTAATTTGGAATTCTGACTTTATAACTCGCAATTCTGAGATTTAAAGTCACAATTCCGAATTTCTAACTCACATTTCTGACTTTCTAACTCACAATTATGAGATTTAAAGTCACAATTCTAACTTTCTAATTCGCAATTCTCACTTTATAACTCACAAATCTGACGTTCTAACTCGAAATTCTGACTTGATAACTCACAATTCTGAGATTTAAAGTTGCAATTTTGACTTTAACTCGCAATTCTGACTCTAACTCGCAATTCTGAGATTTAAAGTCATAATTCTAACTTTCTAATTTGCTATTTTGACTTCATAACTCGCAATTTTGACCTTATGACTCGCTATTCTGACTTAATAACTCGCAATTCTGATATTTAAAGTCACAGTTCTAACTTTCACTGACGTTCCAATTAGCATTTCAGTCTTTATTTACAGTCACAATTCAGACTTTCAGAAAAAAAAAAACTTGTTTTTAATTCGCAATTCGGACTTTCTAACTCTCAATTCAGAGATTGAAAGTTACAATTCAGACTTTCTAACTCGCAATTCTGACTTTGTAGCTCAGAATTCTGACTTTAAAACTCACAATTCTGAGATATAAAGTTGCGATACATGTATTTTTTTGAGTGGTGAGAACAAGCTTCCATTTGGGATGTTGTGTGTACCCGTACCTGTGGTCTGTAGTCTGCGATGGAGTGCTGTCTGTAGTCGATGATGGCTGGTGGGTGTCTGTACTCCAGAGTGGGGGGCTGTCTGTAGTCGGCCACCGGGGGGTGTCTGTAGTCCACGGGCGGCTGCCTGTAGTCCGTGTACGCCGCCTGGCAAATATCAGGCTTGACGTCCTGCCTGGCCTTGACCTCTGACCTGTAGCCACCAGAAAAGAGTTCAGTCCCCGGTTTCCACCAGCGGATCATGTCACGTTACGATCACAATGAATGATGCACAACTACAGGCGCATTAAAAGCGCTTTTCCCAGTTCCTGCCCGATGCTTTGCTAATGGGTTCGGTTCCCATCCTTCACCATCTCTAAATCAAAGTGGCACCAGAGCAGCTCCTGGAGAGAACGTACAAGCCCTGGCTGAGAGAGCCGTGCATTATTGAGAAGATCTGCAGGTGAATTATTTATCATCAAGTGTTGTTCCTCGAGCGCTGTGATGGAGAAGCGAGTTTAGCGGAGAAAGTCCTTGAGCGCGGGCCAGGCAGAGGAATAAAGCGCAGATTTAGTTGGGTCAGTCTCATAAAAGCTTCTCAAGATCATGTCTGGGTCATTTCTCAGCTCTCGTCTCTGTTTTATCCCCTCCGTTTTTCTCTCCATCTCTCCGCTGTTCATTATTCATCCATCTATTCAATGGTAGGTTCATCTATACGGCAAATGGAACATCTCTTTCTACACGCTCCGGCACAAATAACAGTTTGCAACTAACGATTTAGGCCATTGACTGTGACTGTACAGTATATAAACTTGTTTTAACGTGATACAAATGTTGATAGAAATGAAGATAAAAAGTAAAAAAAATGTGGAAGAAAATATTAAAACATATAAGGTAGAAATACAAAACATTCAATATACATACACACATTTACACATATACATACCGTATATACTGTACATGTATATACTTGTACGTATATACGTGTATATATTTTATATATACCGTATATATGAATCTCTATTAATATCCACGTATATCTACACAAACACACACACACACAGGTGATGTGCTTGAGTAAATGTACTTTGATACTTTACAATATTTTTACCGCGGTTCATTTTTCAGGCAGACGAGGTGATGTCACCATCTGCAGAATGCTGAAGGTACTGGATGAAATTGAATTGCATATCTTTGCACATTTGACTGACCTTTTCTTTTTTTTACTATTATGAAACATTGAAGTGTTACATTTCATTTCGATTTTAGGAAATTCAATTTAATAAACAAATAATTTCTTGTTTTTCACATTTCTTGGTGTTGGAGCCTAAGTTCAGTACATACAAAATACTTAAAGTTCTTTAAAATGAAATATTTTATGACTTTTACTCAAGTCTTCTTGGAATTAGTCTTGTAACTTAGAACCTTGTAACTTAAAGTTTGTACTTTTACTCAAGTTTGGTTTTCAGCTACTCTTTACACTTCTCTTTATATATACTGTATAGTGTATTGTACATATATAATGACTAAGCATTGTGCTAATGTGAGCCAGCACCTGGTGTCGTGAAGATAAAGCTGTGGTGGTACTGGGTGGGCTCCGATGCAGGTGGTCTGGACCCCGGGAACACTGGGATCTCCTGGAGCGGACGGGGGCTGAACGGCCTCCAGCCTGGCGCTCATGGGTGGGCTACTGTGCGGAGTTCCAGGCCCGGGCTCCATGGACTGGGGGCTGGGCTGTGTGGTGGCGGGACTGGGGTGAGGTGCTGGTGGGCTGGGATGTGCCATGCTGGGGCTCTGCTGGGAGCCCGGAGTGGATGGCGTCGGAGGATTGTGCTTTTGGGGAACCATTGGACTCTGCTTTTCAGAAGTCGGGGCGGAATGAGCGCCGTTTACATCTAGGGAGGAAACGCAGACATTTAAATTAGTGTGGGGGGTCCAGTTTGACCCTTGATCCAGCCTAAGGTCCCCACAAGTGCCTTAGGGCCCCACTTTAGTATAAAAACATAACATTCAGGACAAACACACACACCTTCCTCTGGAATGATGTGCAGGGTGACAGTAAGTCCAGCATCTTTTATCAGCTTGACGATGTCGGCGTGAGGCATGTTGATGATGGACTGGCAGTTGACAGCCATGATTCGATCACCGACCTTCAGTTTCCCGCAGCGGTCAGCTGGACTGCCCTCGATAATACGGCCGATCTTATGAGGCACAGCTAGTGTGACAGGTCCAGAGAAACAACGGTTAGATGTCTGTCTGTCTGTCTGTCTGTCTTTCTTTATAGAGGTTAGATGTATATACTGTTTGATATTAAAGCATCTGATAACATTTTTGAAAATATGTTTTTTTTTAATAATTTTGACAACATTTTTAAGCATTAAATTGGCAATATTGGATAAATAAGGTAAACTGGACATTTAAATAGCAGTTTTTGTACATTTAAAATATGAATAAAAATTATGATATAAAGCATCCAATAACATTTTTGAAAAGATACTTTCTAATGATTTTGACAACATTTCTAAACATTAAACTGGCCATTTTGGCTGAATTAAATAATTTGGACATTTAAATAGCAGTTTATGTACATTTAAATTGTTGTATATAAAGTATGATATAGTTCAAGTTCAAGGTTGAACATTGCAACAAAAACAAAGCAACTGCAACAAAACTAATTGCTTTAAAAATCAAATTAAACATATACAGTACAAAATATCAAAAGTATAATAAAATGCACATTATTATAAATATAAATGTAATTATTCAGGCATTAAATGCAGAATGAACTTTTTATTATTATTATTATTATTATTATTATTATTATTATTATTATTATTATATACCAGATTATTCACCAAACTACAGCGCCTCATAATTCAAAAATGTCCTCAGAACCAGACGTACGCGTGTAATGATGAAACCTCAGTCCCTCACTAAAGCATCAGTGGTCCAGCAGAGGGAACCTACTTATGGTGTTGGTGGTCTCTGGTCTGTTCAGCGAGCTGATGATGACGAATCCGAATCCTTCGCTTTCCTTGCGGTGAATAACGACGTCTGTGGTGGGCGGCAAGTTGACCGGGCACACGGCGTGACCCCGAGGAGAGCTGCTCTGATTGGCCGGCGCGCCGTTCTCCTCACACGCTTGGCCTGCAGGGGGCAGTGCGCACAACGTCAAAACCCACAATTGCCATCTTGACTCGCTAATCATGTAATTAACGTTTCCAGCAAATAAACATCACGCCTGGCCAAATTAAAGCGGGAAATCTCTCACCCTGCTGCAGCAAAACTCTGCGTCTGACGGTGAGGGTGACCTGTCCGTTTCTGGCGGCCGCGTGCATGAGGTCGATGACGTAGCGGTGCGGTCTGCCGGCCACGGGCATCCGGTCAACCGAGACCAGCTCGTCTCCCGGACGCAGTCGGCCGTCTCGCTCAGCAGGGCTGTTCTCGATGATGGCTCCGATCACGATCTGTGGAGACATCTGCATTACTCGTGATGATGATGCAAATAGTAAAGCCTTCGCTACCAGAAAGCCCCGGATTATTGTTTACAGGTCAAACCGATTTATTTTTAAATGTTTTGAATGATTATCTTGTTTATCGCCATTTAAGTTTATTTGAAATGTTGTATATGCTTGAGTTTTCATGGCATATACAACATTTCAAATAAACGTATGTACCATAGAAAACATACATTATTGTATCATCCCGAGATTAGAATAACAAATCATTTCCAAAAACATATACGATACATAAAAATGTTTAAATAAGCTTGATAATATGTACTTTGAAGAAAGAATAACTCGAAAATCTGTGATAGATCAACAAGTTGAATGTATTTTTAAAAGGCACAAATGTTAAAATGCTTGTTTTTTTTACGCAAATAAAAATGTATGTTATTTCTATTGCACTTATAAAGACTACAGTGTTAAATAATGAGGTTTAATTTGAAATGAACTGATTAGCTTTTTATTCTCCACAGCTCACACCCTGTGGTGATGTGACAAAAAACATGATTTGATTTGATAAAAAATCTATTAATGAATTTGAGTATGAAATTATCTAAATAAATAGTCTTGAGTCATATAATGAATGTACTTCTCAAGTAACTACTTTATTCAATTGTGTATGGATTCAAAACATTTATGAAAAACTTTGAAAAAAATCTGATTACTTCCTCAAAATAATTTTCTTTTATATTTTCCTGATAATACTTTTACGATAATAATTTCCTTCAGTTGGAAAATCTCAAGGAAATATTTGTGATGGATGAAAATGGGTTAAAAAATACAGACCAAACATAAACTCCATACTATACAAAAAAAAAAAAAAAAAATACTGCACAGTATAGGAAAATATATGATAATGATTTTGACTTTTTAATCTGTTTATCTTTATCTGTTATGTATTTTTTAACACTATGCATAAACACTATGCTTTGTCACAATAAAAGAGAAAAAAAGTGAATTTGTGTATATTTGATGTTATTATTCTGAGAGACTGGATTAATAAAGAATTGTCAAATTGTCGTAATCTGCACAGATTTTTGTAACAGTAGCAGAAAGAAACGGGTAAGAAACAGGTTTATAAACAAGTTTGTTTCTATCTGCTGCTCGCGGAGCTTTACAGATTCATCCTGCCCCATACGAGCCTTGTCACGAGCCTCCGGACTCACAGCCTGCACCGCCTCATCTCCACCCAGGATCCTGAAGCCGAACCCGGTCTTCTCACGCAGCAGGTGCACCTCCACCTCCTGGTACTCCACACCTGAGGACCAAGATCACACTAGGTTACATTACAATATAAAGACGAGTATGAACTGACTGCTTTCGATTATTGATAACCAACGGGGCGAAAATATCAACCTCTAGATTCATAAAAATGTCCTAGATAACGAAAATCCAGAGTAACGAAATGAGTCGCCACGAAAATGACGTCCCGAGTTACGGAAGATTTGCATGACGTAATTTCAAGATGGCGGTAAAAGTTCATGTGAGATTGTCCGCTGTATCATTATATACTGTACCTTAATAAACATCTTCCAAAGGGCAAACTAAACAACTGCTATGTAACATTTATTACAAATTTATAAACCTTTTGCGTCTGAATTTACAAAGCCATGGCACAGATTAGATGGATTAAATGTAAAATACAGCCCAGCTAACGAAATTTTCGGCAGGGATTATTTTCGTAAGTACCACTTTACCACGGGGTACCACTGTACTGAGAATTGCTTTTCATTCTCGTTCAGTCTGGCCGAGCCACTAAGTCGGCTATGCAGAAGTAGAGCTGGACCGCTGCGAGAACATTAAAGCTAAACACACCAATGGAACTCCAGATACTATATAGGTCATGTGAGCTGAACCTTATGACACGAGTATCGCGCAGTCAGAGAGCTAAAGATAGAGCGCTGAAGCCTCGTGGGTTACATAAATTAGCCGTTGAATTGCGACATGTAAGATGATAAAAAAGGTGAGATTAAGGATGGAGAAGCGGCACAATGGACTTGCCTGTGGAGTCGGCGAGTGTGCGAGGCGTGATGGGTTCTGTCAGGAGAAAAGAGAGATTCTATTAACAGAGTTATTACTCAGAAATACTCCACAGCAAATTGCCTTCATGCTTTATTCACTTGCTTGTTCGCTGGAATCCCAGGAAGAGCCACACAAACAATATTCCCAAGGAAAGTGACATTCCCGAGGAATATTTTCCGCTCAAAGGAATACAGCTTGTGAAATAATTATTGTACTAAATTTGATTTGAATATTTATAAGAAACACGCGACTGAAGTCTTTATTTGTTATTCTGTGTGAAATACTTTGTCTTTGGTATGAAACAAAATCGTTTTTATTAATACTAAAGTACTGAATAAAATACGAAATTAAAATACTAAATTCAACATTAATTAAAATACTAAAAATACTAAACTAAATATTAATGAATTAAAAGACTAAAATATTATTCAAATACTTTTTTTTCTTGACAACAATGTAAACAAAATTCTATAGAGGTGTGGCAAAACTATTGCAGATTTTATTGATAATCAAAAAAAAAGTACCAAGTTTATTTGCTACATTTATTAATGTGTAATCCATGAATATGCAATATAAAACTAATACCAACTTTTGATTGAAATACCTAATTAAACTAGAAATGGATTTACGAATAAGTCTCGAGTTTGAAATCCTTAGATATAAAAAAAACAAGAAGATATAGAAAAAATATATAATATTATTTAAGTATATACATTTTGAAATATAAAATAATAAAATGTGCGTAAACATCTATTACAAAACACAAAGTTGCACTGGATTTATTTCAAACATAATTTTGTATTAATAAAATTTCTAAAAATGTAAATAAAAATAACATAAAACATATATTAATACATAAAAATGTATTAATATATAACAGTTATCACATTTTATAAATACTTTTTATGCTTATAAAAATGTCTTACAATTTTTCAATTGTTAAATAGGACAGTTCTGACATTCACATCAACGTCACAAAATTCCTCCAGATTGACTAAATGAGCGGCGACGTGACTTACGTCTGCTTTCGTAAATGGCGCGGGACTTCTCGTAGAGGTCGTAGGGGTCAGGCTTGCCCAGGTGGAAACCTTCTGCCTCGGCAACAGAGCGATGAAGGGTCTGGGTGGGATGTCCGTGGGACAGTATCACGGCTGACAGGCTGGTCTGAGGACTTCCTTGAGGGTCCCACTGCACATATAGAGAGACCCCCATTATTACGGCCGCAGGACTGAGGAAAAACGTAACTGCCCAAACTATCAGTCTGTGTAGTTTCACAGTGGGCCATGCTTCCAGAAGGGAGGATTTCAACTGTGACGGCAAGTGTCCAGCCGCTAAAAGACCCCGATTCTTGACCACTGAACTGGACGGCTTCCTGGAAATGATGAGCCTCACAGTGGGACGCAAGAGAAAGACGGACACTTTTATACACAGTGACTTGTGTGGTGAACCGCTCAGGTTTTCACGAGATATAGAGTGTATGTGAATAGACATTAAAATATGTACTTGTATGTGTATGTCTGCGTGTAGACAATAGTGTGTAGACATTAAATATAGTGTGCAGATTAAATGTGTATAGACATTAAAGTGTACTATAATTCACAATACAGTGTGTTATATTGTGTGTGTATGTACATCGACATTTACTGTGTGAGTGTTTGTGTGTGTAGCTATTATAGACTGTGTGTAGACAATAAAATGTGTGTTTGTGTAGTGGGGTTATAGTTGTCTGTGTGTAGTCAATAGTGAGTAGACATTAAATATAGGGTAGATAAAAGGTGTATAGACATTGAAGTACAATCAAGTCTATTATATTGTGTGTGCATGTATAGACATTTACTGTGTAAGTGAGTGTTTGCGTGTGTGTGTGTGTGTGTGTGTGTGTATATTATAGACTGTGTGTAGACAATAAAGTGTGTGTGTGTGTGTGTGTGTGTGTGTGTGTGTGTGTGTGTGTGTGTGTGTAGAAATTATAGTTTGCGGACAATATGTGAGATTTGTGTGTGTGAGAGTTGTAGTTCATAATTCTGAATGTATCATGAAAAAATGTTTCTATATATTTATGTTGCACATTTTCTGTTTATTTGAAATAAAAAACGTTTCATTGTCGTGACTTTAGTCAACAATTTAGCTTCAATCGTACAATTATATAAAATAACGTAAACTTACTGAACATATAAAACATAAAATAATAAAAACATGTAAAACAATAAAACATACATATTTTTTCAACTAACATCATCTCTTAACTGCTTGACGGTCAAAACTCCACAGATTTTGTAATAAACGATCTGTTATTCTAACATGCATTTGTGTTCTGCTGTAATGTCGCGCAAGAACGTCCTCAACGTTCCGGGAGATTTTTAATCACCAATCACGGCGGTACAAACCCACTCAACTCAGGCAAGTCACACGTGTGAAATCACGCCATAAGAGAAGCAGCAATTGAGCATCATCATCTTCGCTTCGAAAGTCACAATAAAAACAATCTGGGCATCTCTGTGCTAACGCGAGAGCGCACGCGCCGCATACTGATTAAACTGGCCACCCATGGCCACTGCGTTAATGTATCTGTCAGACGGGACGTTTCCGCGTCAGCTTTCATCAGACTGTTATCCAGCGCGTGTGGAGACTGCAGAGGGGCTTCAGTGGTGAGATCAGGACAGACGAGTATGGAATCAGATCAGTGCCAAATATTTCAAGGATACGTTTTCTAAGCAACGTACGAAAATGCATTACATTTTTTTTTTTCAAAATTTTTTCTTTTTTTTTTCCATTTTCATTTTTTTTCATCTTCACAATTGTGTTCACTTTACAAGCGTAAATTTCGAAGTAACATGTTTTTTTTCGCTTGTACTGCCCCCCCCCCCTCTTTTTTTTTGCGTTAATACTTTAAGCATTAGCTTCACGTGGGGGCGGGCCTTACTCTGATTGGCTGGTGAGAATGTGATCGGCAGCAGTTGACTAGAAAGTGTGGGACCATTTCAGCGAGCGTACACCCTGTCATTCAATACTTTTTTATTATTAGGATTACTACAAACTACAAACAACAAAATTACTACAAACCGTAATTAAAGTGTCATTTTTTGCTAAATTATTTTGTTCAATAATAACTACTTAACAACCATCTACACATAATATAATAGCACTCTACAAAACATTATAAAACTGTCTGTGAAGAAAAGGTTCCGAAGAACGCCTTATAAATAAAATGTATTCATATATTATTAGGTATTATTATTATTATATGTGAAGCATTTTTGTTCGTTTCTTGGAAATGTACGCTGGATATTTTTGGCACTAATCTGATTCCAAGAAAGAAAGCCTTTAGTTTTCAAACGTTAATCAAAGTGTTCCAGTAGGGGTCAGAGAGCGGGACGTTAGCGAATGTGTTATCCAAAACATTTTTGGAAATCCACAAAACGAGGTCCAGAGATTCCGGATCTTCAACAACTTTGTGAATCAGTACACGTTTAACGAATGAATCTCAAAAACCCACAATTTTAAAGGAAAAAGAGCGTACTTAAACGGGGGCGTGAGTAAATGGGCGAATAGTTAAAGCAGGAGTGTGGTTAAATTTCAAACTACATATTTAGCACAGGTAAAAAAAAAAAAAAGTGATTTTATTTTTTTGTGATTGTGTGTAATTTTCTAATTCATCTGTTGTTATGACCTTTTGGTTGTTGTTTGAGCAACGAACGGGATGTAAAATGATTTACCTGCTTGGTAGGATCCCATGGTGTGTAGATGGCTGCAAAAAGGAGAAAGAGAGAAAGTGTGAGGCCTGGGAAGTGTAATAACGCCGTTATAAACCTCCGGTGTTGTCCTCGTTGCGTTGATTTGTGAGCTGATTACATCATTAGCTTTCGGCGGCTACGAGTGAACGAGTCTAATTCAGACACAGAGCTGGAGATGTTCTCACAGTCCAGCCACTCGTTCATCCAGCCAACTGTCCATCCTTCCGTCCACTTGATACAGTAAACACTTTGACTCATCATTCAATCATGAATTCTACAGATGCATCCATCCATCTGTCTGTCTGTCTGTCTGTCCATCCATCTGTCAAATTATACATCCATTCATGAGGACAATCTAAATATCCATTCATCCATATAATCCATCAATTCTTCATCCATCCATCCTTCACTTCTACACTGTAAAATCATCTGTCTGTTAACATTTCCATCCACCCACCCATCCATCCATCCATCCATCCATACCATTAAAATATATTTTATCCATATCTACCCATTCATCCACCAGTCAATCTATTCACCCCTCCCATTTTTATGTAATAACGTAATAACATTTTTGAAGATGTGCAAAATCTGCACAGCTCACAACAACTAAGCAAATGTTTTTCCAAACATTTGTCCAAAATTTAATCCAGACAATCTAAAAAAAAAAAATAAAAAACGAGAATAATCACATTTAATCACTCCAAGTTGCACTCCAAGATGAAGAAACGTCATCAGACTACCCGTTACACTGATTTACAGTGTTTCACGCGCAAAATCATTGCAATATTATGATTGACGTGTGAAATATTTAATAATCAATACACAATTAAAGTTTCACTCACAGTTGTTAATGACATAAACTGTGTTCATTTGCAGACTGTATATTGTAGAACTACAATCTGTCAATAATTATATTACTCTGTGTGTGTGTGTGTGTGTGTGTGTGTGTGTGTGTGTGTGTGCGTGCGTGTGTGTGTGTGTGCGTAAATGCAAATTTCCGCAATCAACCAACAGTGAAAACGCAACAGTAATAAAAGCAATTCACACAGAAAACAGCCTCCAAGATGCTGAGGAATTGCGCGATAAGCGTTTGTGATGTGGAAAAAGCGAAGGGTGTCTGATAATCATCCGCGGCGTGATTAAACGCCCGCCCGGGGGGCTTCGCGGATAATGAGTTTTGACTTTTCATTTCTTCTTCTCCCGCACCTCTTTTTTTTAATGACTGGGATTATATGGCGAGTCACGTGCCCAGTGGGCCGTACACCATGACCACGAGCATCTGAGCCAGGCAAAGGAAGACATTTATATGCCTGCTTAAACTAACAGGATTACATCTGACGTTATACCACCAGGACACAACTTGGCAGCGAAGGGCTCCACATAAAGCCCACGGCGAGTTTGCCCTGTCGTACCACCCCAGAAATCCTCATCCTCGCCCGAGAAGATGCCACACGGGCAAGGTTGAGAAACTATGTGCCGTTAATGCGGGTGACCACCGGCTACAGTATTCCGAGAGGGGCACAGCGGACATGCCACGACCCCGCTGATATGAAGTCAGTTATCGCCTCACATCCCCCCGTCCTACACGGGAGAAGTCAATAATCCTGGAAAATAAACTGCACGGGACAAGATAACGGAGGGTGGATTTGTCCGCGCTATTTTCTGCACTGCGGAGGAGAGGAAAGAAGGACATCGCCAACTATATTCTGATCAACTATTCTGTTCGAAATTATATTAAAAGTCAAAAAATGAAACAAAATATCCTGCATAGTGGTTTGCAAATAAGACATGTTAATTTGACTTGTTTAACCCTACTGTTAATTTTAGGTCAAAATTGACTCGTTTACAAAGTTTAAAAATAAGCTATAATAATGACATTTTTTTGAGCAGGTTGAGAATCTGGAGCATCACATTTAGGGGGGTCAATCAAATGCTCAAAATGGTTAGAAATAGAGAACTTTCATGTGAAACTCGACAGTCTATCCTTGTTCTTAGAAAATACAGTGTCACTTTCATGGAACACACAAAATTGTCTAGGTGACTCCAAACTTTTGAACAATAGTGCATCTTAAACCACCACTCGGGCACACACCATCCATAACAATTTGGCACATGTGGTGTCATAGCTTTAGTTATGACAGCTTTGGCGGTTAAATGTAAGAGAAAAATAAAAATCACAGCAGCATGAACAACTGTGATTTTAATTCGGCTTTCTCAACTCGACTTTTGAAAAAAATCAGTTGAAGTTTAAATGAGCGGTGGGAAAATGCTAGACTTCTCTTCTTTGGAACTGCAATGATGACTGACAGATTGACAATATGGAAGAAAAGTCTGCTTCGTAAAATCCTCAATTGCTTTGATCAGTTTAAGCCAGCAAGAGCAACATTTTGAACTTCTCGCTCCTCAGATGGACCAAAAACTAGCACACAAAGTCTTGTTGGATACATGAAGTACAGTAGTGACAGAAAGTGGGTCAATATGGCCACTAGGGGCAGAATTGTTACATTTACTTTACAGTCATTTGGCAGACGCTTTTATTTAAAGCACACTGTCTGTTACACACACACACACACACACACACACACACACACACACAGCGAAACAATACACACAAAGCCGGAGCAGTGAGCAGCTTAAGAAGGCATATGGGGGTGAAGGACCCATCAGACCCTAGTGTTGGACCACAACTGCCCATATATGTGATTTGTCACATGCAATTATTCCTAATGAAATTACAAATTCCCTCCAATCATCTTAGATTCATCAGAGTTGCTAATAAACCTTGAAATCCGAAAGCAATTGATTAGAACAGGCGAAGCGCGGCACAGGAGGATCTTCCTCCTCATTCCGCTGTGGAATTATGCTTGTCTTGACATTTATTTGGCCATTCATCCCGCTGCTTCACATAGCCATATTAATGTAAATTCATGTAAATTATGATAATATAAACTCCTCACGTCACTAAGAATAATTTACAGGCCCCTCGATCGCCATCTATTCCAGAGAATCCCCTCCGGCCCACCTGCCGGGTGGCCACCAGCTGTGATTGGCTCGTTCGCAGAAGAGCCCACCCCCTCGAGCCGGTCTGCATTCCAATTTGTCTGCCAGTTTATCCGCGCCGGCTCCACGCGGGAGTCGTGCTTTAATTAGAGAAGTGCCCGGCATTGGCAGAGCGCCGGCCCCCGGAACGCAGTGGTCTCGCACTTCACCCGTCGACTCCTCGGTCTGGAAGTGTTTGCCGAGCGGTTCAGTGAGACCGTGGCCTTGGAAATGGTGGCGAACGACAAATGGAAAACACACACGTGGCGTGAATGGCATAACACGAGGGTAATTATTCAGTTGATGGAGCTGCGGAAGACTGAAGAAAGCAAAGCAGCGTCTCGGCAGGTTGTGTTTGGCTTTAATTGGTTTTATTCGTCTCCGTTCAAACGATCTACCAATTCAGCTGATAAAACATGACGCTCGACTTGGGAATTTGAATGAAGTGATGAGTGGAGTCGCAGGAAATGAGTAGATTGGCTTGGCCTCGGACTGAATATGCTAATAACAGTCGCCAGCTCTTGCCAAGAGTTCACACAGTGCCGAATCGTACAAAAGTGTCACAAAACGTCCTCAAAAACACTTCCAGATGTTCCCCTAAAGCCATCGGGAGTGAAATAGGGCTTATACGGTAAGAGAAACCTTACCGTAAAAATCACTCCATTGCAGGTTACCAATTCCAAGAAGACTTGAGGAAAAGTTGTAAAGTATCCAAGTTTAAAAGCACAGTGGTACCCTGACTTGCAAATGTCCCAGAAAACGAAAATCCCGAAATCCACAAAAATGTCGTCCCGAGTTCCGAAATATTTTCGCTATCGTCTTTTTCTTACCGCTAGCATGCATATGCACAGTTTAAATACTGTACAGTAATGGACTTTACATAGTCGCTAAATTCCACAAAGAGAACTGATTCAGAAAATGATGTACATCCTGAAGAAACGTATCTGCACTCACCCGCCGCTCCTCCTCTCTGAATGACCAGCGTCGCCTCTGTGCCCACCGGACAGTCCTTCAGCATCTGGACCACCTGCGTGTGGTTGAGGCCCTGCAGACATTTCTGGTTGATCTCCACCATCAGGTCTCCTTCACACAGGCCTGGACAACCCTGCGGATCCAGAACCTGAGCACAGTTCCAGAAGGTTTATCGATGGTCAAGAGCAGGGGTCAAACTCAAGGTGCGGGGGTCTGCACGGAGATTATTATTATGGTATAATTGATGATGACACAAACTACAGATCCCAGAATGCAGTGCGTTGGCTACCTTATAGTTATATACTTTGTAACATTTTTGTTGCATTTTGTTCACATTTTTAAGTTGCATTATTTTGACAGGATGCATTTACCGTAATTGCACAGATATAAGCACCCCCTGATTTTAAGCACAAAATTAAAATGAAAAAAAAAAAAAAGTTTCTGCCGTTGTTTCTGGCTAAATTACACGATTTCCTCTTTAAAATACAATTTTTTTTCTTTATTTAATAAAGCTAACTTGTGACTCGTATCACTTCGATTTACTTAATAATGATAAAACAATAATCTATTCCAGCGGTCAAAACTACACTTCTTCTCTTAACAAGAATAGATTATACTGGCGTAAATTAAATTGAATTGAAAAAGCTTTTAATTGTCCCAATCAATTATATGTATATAAAAAAGCAGTCAATTATATGTACACTAAAAATAACGAGGCAAATAAGCACGCATGCATAAAACATAAAAATAAAAAAAGACTGCACGCACTATAAATAAATAAGCATAACCATAACACACCGCACACATCATAATGAACAAACACAAACTATAAATAAATAGCGCTGCACATCATAAACACAGTTCAAGTCAGCAGTTATAAAAACGGTCATGTTTTAAATGATGTGTCATTTTTGAAAATTGTAATTGTAATCTATTTTGAAATAATATAATGAAATAATTTCCCCGCTGTGGGACAAATAAAGGCATTTTCATTCATTCATAATATTTATGCCTGTTTTCCTCTTTATCAAAAATTGATAAAGTAAGACTAAATGTGGTAATTGGGAATGTTAATGTAAAAATTACTGAGAGCAACTGTCAGTCGCATAATTCCAACAACATTTTGTTATGAAATATTGTTTTGCTTTACTACAAAAGAACTTTTAAAGTGTAAAGCAGTAAAGTGTCATGTTGGCAAGACTAAAGAATGTGGATTTGAATTCCAGGAAAACATAAGAGTTTGCTGAATAAAAATAAAATATAAAATGAAAATTCCTAATGCATGTTGAAGCATAAAATTTACTGTAAATGTTACATGTTGTTATAATATAACGGAAAAAGTTCTGTGATTTGCTGCAGCTCCCTGTGACCTAGAAATTAACAAGCAGTTTAGAACTTTTGATTGTCTTTCTTTAAACGACAATTATGGCTTTAAATTTGAAATAAATTTCAGACACTCTCTGAGAATTCCTAGCCATGACTAGTAAAGCAGTCGACCAGGTTTGCCTTTGTAGCATTTTCATTCATTCATAATATCCACGCCTGTTTTTATTCACATTTTTGTTGAAAAAATGTGTGTTTTACAAATGGACCCCCGACTCAAAGTTTGACACCCCTGACGTATAGTGATACATGTGTAGAGGAACGTTACCCGACCTGTTTGACCCGCTGCCCCGTGGGACTGTCTGCGATGGTGAAGCCAAACCCTTCCGTGCCTTTAGTGATGGTCAGACTGAGCAGCTCAGGAGCCGTCTGAGCTCCAGCTCCTGATGAAGAAGCCATGGAGACGCTGTCATCAGGCGGGGGTCCGGGAGTGGATAGGGAGGCGGGCTGTGAGCCATCCAGGTGGGTGTCTCCTGGGTGGGGGTGCGAGGTGAGAGCCTCCCCGTGCTCCGGCAGCAGACGGCCAGTCAGAGACATGTACTCCATGTAGTTTTCGTAGTTGTTTCGTCCGTTTAGCAGCAGCGGGTGGTCCATTAGGCCCAAGGGTGGCATTGTAGTGTTGGCGGAGGCGTCCTCGGGGTCGTACGGGAGGGCGTAGCCTCGGCACAGCACCAGGGTGACGCTTTGGCCAATGGGGACGGACTGGAAGAGCTTCACCACATCAGCATGAGTGGTGCCCAGAACGCAGATGTCGTTGATGTAGACGATGACGTCACCTACAATAGACACAACCATGAGACACGGAGACGGAAATCTATAGGATTTTACCTTTAATGCTACTTATGATAACAACAACAACAATAAAAAAATAATAATAAGAAGAAGAAAAAACTTGTGTTCAAAAGAGTTAGAAAAGCTGAGTTGTTATAGGTCCCCAAAGGTCACATATTTCCAAGAAGGTCAATAAGTTGTTAAATAGTTAAAAAATTACTTTAAACTAAAAAATAATTAAACTTTTAATTAATGATCGATTATAGTATAAAAAAGTATACCAAAAATTGATATTTTAAAAGACTAAATTTTACTATATCAATTTGGGAATGCCACTGAGGGACTAATAAAGGTTCAATTATTATTAATGCAAAATTAATGAGAGCAGCTATTTGTGTGAGTTTGTGTGTTTTGAGTTTGAGTAAACATGTTGTGTGTTTTGAGTTCTAGTAAAAAAAAAAATACTGTTGTGTTTGGAGTAAAAAAAAATTGCTGTACCATACATCCATTTTCAGTTCCGCTTTTCCATGTTTGGATCACGGGGAGGCGGAGTCAATTAGCCTAATTTGTGGCCAACCAATCACAAAGCGGATCCAACACACAGTCAACTGAACATAATTTTGGACTTTGGGAATAAAGCGGAGGCCCGGAGGAAGTCATCGCATGCATACATGCCATGAACACCATGCAATATCGCCTTCGCCAAATTCAAATAAAACCACCTTCGTTTCAATCTAAATCCAACTGCTTAGCCTCATCTCATAAAGCCAGTCATAAACCTCTTAAAATGTTCCCAATCTGTCACTCGTCAGGTGAAATCTCAGTCCCCAAAGCAGGAAGCAGATTTTCCTTTCGCCTAAATGTTTATTCAATCGAAACAATCTGGAAGGTTCCATGGCAAAAAAAAAAAAAAAATGAAGCAAAAATGAAAAAAAAAGGAAAAATGTAGCCGGAGGTCTATTTGTGACTAAAGTGTGTGTATGTGACAGACTTTAGGACCCTGGTTCCCCCATCAGGACCACACAAAGGCCCCACTGAAGCTCCAAACGCATGGCTTGCTGGAGGCATATGCAAATAAAGCCACTGCTGGCATCATTATCTATGAGGGACTGGGGAAGTGATGTCGTCTGAGCCCACAGACCAGACGCGCCCTCCCCAGTTTAAACATCATCAAGGAAAAACACATACAAGCCACCCAGAAAGGTAGACGCGCAGTCGGAACAAGGTTAACAGCTTCTCCACAAAGGAACGGGAAAAAACTTCAAGGCGAGTTCGCCGACGGCGTTCGTCTGTGATGAGTCACTCAAAAACTGCGCTTTCATCAGAATGAGAGAAAGAGGGATTCGTGCGACAGCTACGACCTTGCTCCGCGCCGACGCTCCGGGACGATTGTCAAGATGCCGCTATCCAGATAACCACGCCATCCTGCACCGAGTCTGTGTGCGTGTGTGTGTGTGTGTGTGAGAGAGAGAATGGTATTACCCATCCATTCCCTACCACTTATTTCATTTCTGGGTTACGGGGAGGTGGAGCCGATCCCGGCTTCTCTGGATATACACAATTTGTGGCCAACCAATCACAGAGTGGGACACACACATTCACACTGTCAGTCGTAACTACAGTCCAGAGACCCAGTGGAAATAAAAAAAAAATAAAAAAAAATGTATTTAATAAAACATTTCTTTTTTAAACAAATGAAATTTAAAAAATTATAATTTATTTAGTCATGTGATTTTTCTTTTACCACCCGCTGGTTTATTGTTGGTATACAAACAAAAAGCTTTTTATAAAATAAAATAATTTAACTTTTTATAAGCAATTATAGTAAACAAATACACCATAAAAAGACCAAAAATTGATAGTAAAAGACTAAATGTGATAATTGTTAACATTAATGCAAAATTACCAGTCACATAATTGCAACGAAATATTGTTTTACTGTTTTCCTATCAGCAGTAAAGAGTTGTGTTTGCAACACTAAAGAATGTGGGTTTGAATTCCAGGAAAACACAAGAGTTTGCTGAATTGTAGCTATAAATAAAAATGCCTGATGCACGTTGAAGCGAAAAAATGTATTGTAAATGTTACACGTTGTTATAACAAAGCGTTTTATCCAGATATGTTCAGAACGGCCAATTACTGATCAAGCTTTCATATGCAAATAACAAAAATGTGTGAACATTGCTTTGTGATTGGTCGCCCACCAATCCAGTGTCCCACACTCAGGCTCAGAGTGGCTGTGATTGGCTCCAGCTCCCCGTGACCCAGAATTTAACTTTTGTCTTGATTAAAACTACAATTACGGCTTTAAGTTTGACCTAATATTTAGACACTCTGAGAATTCCTAGCCATGACTAGTAATGCAGTCGGCCAGATTTGCCCTTGTAGAAGACTAGAACGGTCCACTACAGGCGTCCAGATGTGTGGCTTGCGGACATGAAGCATGACTGGTGCTGGACTGCTGCATGACCATCTTCTGTCTCTAGGGCCGCGGTGTCAAACTCATCTACACGATGGGCAAAAAAGCCTCACAAACAGGATAAAATTGTATATAAAACACAGTAAAACTAAACCGAAATAGAAACATAAAAGCAGATACAGAAACAATACAATTTAATATTAAATAGCTTAAAATATTATTTGTCTTAAAAATATCCTGTGAAAAAGTTACAAATATAAACATGCTGCAAAAAATGTATTTGAAGTATACAATTTACATCATTAGTATAGAATTACAGTAACAAATTATACAATTGTAATTTTTACAATGTAAAGCAGCGCTAAGGCACTGCATTATGGAATCTGTAGTTTGTGTTTATCAGCACTTCACTTCCCCAGGGATTTAATATGAATTATAACAGTTAATTAGAATTAGAATTTTTAAAATTTCAATATTTTCATTCCTATAATGCTATTTATCGCATGGATGGCCTGGACCACCTGACAGGGTGTTAAGTTCAAGTTCAAGTTTATTTTTAGGGCGCTTTTCTCAGTCACAGACCAACACAAAGCCACTATTTACTATTTAATAATAATATTAATAATACAATTTATTTACAATGGACTTTCCATTACAGAATCTCAAAGTGCAGAGAGAGTTAAGTATTTCAGTTGTATGCTTTGTTAAATAAAAATGTCTTTAACTTACCTTTAAACATGTCCAAGTCCTGATTTATTAAAAGAAAATAATAATACTAAAAAAATGTTTCCCTTTTGAAAAAAAAAATAAAGCTAAAAATAATCTAAAAAAAATATATATATAGCAAAACCGAATGCTATTTGGCGTCCCCCATGTGTGGAGTTTGAACTGTTTCGTCTAGTTTTTCCCACGATACCAATATCAGGGATGGACTGACCAGTTGTATGAAGGTGAGCCAACCATAACACAAACACACACACATGTGAGCACCGGGGGGTGGGATCTCTAGTGTGAGCTCAGTCTCGAACAATCAGACTTTGGGGTGGGGCCTAAGGCACATTAAGTACATGACACTATAAAAAATGTTCATAATCTTCGGGGAAAAGTATTTGTGTGTGTGTGTGTGTGTGTGTGTGTGTGTAGCACAACTACTTAGTGTGTTTATCAACCAAATGATGCACTTTGATTAATACAACTGCATAAAAGAGCATACTGTATCTACGTGAATATAAGCACCCCCCAGGGCATAAAATAAAGGCACAAAAAGGGGAAAAAAAAAAAAAAACTATTAATTAAACTACTAATTATAAAACCATTTTTTTTTTTACATTTCTGTTTAATTACATGCATATTCTATTAAAAATACTTTTTTTTTCCATTATTTAAAAAACCCAACTTGTGACTCTTATATATAATAATAGATTTTTTTTTTAAGTTGATTCTAGTGATCCGTGTGAAGAGAATCATAGTGAAGGATTATTTTCCCCTGCAGAGCAAACCGAGCGTTTTGATTGTATTTGTTCCCTGCTATCGACTCCTTGCTTGTGTTCTTCATTTTCGACAGTTTCCGCCGCTTTTGGACTTTGTTTCCAGCCATTAGCGCCAATTTACCCGAGGCTCCGTCTGTTCCAAAAATAACAATTATTTATTCTAACAGGTTATTTTAGCCCTGAGTGTTACGATCCAGGGACGGGTGAAGGTGACGAGACGAAGAGCCAGGGATCGTGGTGACAAGAAACGGACATTTAATGACGAAACAGGACGATAAACTCACAGACGACAGCAGTACAGACGAAGTGCAACGTTAATGACTGACGAAGAACTAAGACACGGGTGAAGACTTAAATAATCACACAGATGAAGAACAGGTGGAACTGATAACAGAAGAGGATTACACACCAGACGTGAACAGAAACACGGGAACATGGGAAATGAAGTCCATTATTGCGACACTGAATAATGACTAATGATTCTTTTTTTTTCTCTTATTGAGCTAATAAAAACAAAACGTAAATAATTTGTAATAATAAAAATAAAATGTATTTATTTGTGAATGCTCCTCACTTGAAATGTGGAAAAATGAGCGCTTACAGTGTATTTACACGCATATTTGAAATTGCCGATTATAACTGGGGGGGGGGGGGCTTATATTCACGTAAATACGGGAATCTAAACTCTCTACTGAATTGTGGTCCAGAAACAGAAACACGTGAGTGAGACCTGTGTCCATCTTGCCATCCTGGGCGGCGGGTCCTTCCGGAATCACGCTCTTCACTTGCAGGAACTCGTCGGGCTCGTCTCCCCCGATGATGGTGAAGCCGAAGCCCATGTTGCTCTTCTGCAGGGCGGTGGTGAGGAAGGTTCCCTTGAGCTGCGTGGCGTCTCGGGTGAACGGAGGCTTTTCTGCACACACAAACAGCGCAGAGCAATAAACAGCGACACCCAGGTCCGTGCCCACAAACGTGCCCGCTTATTATCTCTCTCTCGCTAAGCTAAAGTGGCACACCCGAGGAAGCCAAAACCAATAAAACCAGCTGTTTATACCTCTATATATCGTAGGCAATGGGAGCGCCGATAGACCTTGACTTTGCATTTGCTGTTGCTGTTGGATCCTTCGTTTGGCCTCTAGGACAGGGTTCTCAAACTGTGTCCGTCTGTTAATGTGGCTGCGGGCAGAACGGGCAAATATTTAATACCCCCCCGGGACCCTCCCTCCCTTCCTCCAGGCGTAAAAGACGGGGTGGGGGGTCAACAAAGAGTGTCTGGAGAAAGAAACTTGCACAACTTACTCCACAAAGTAACTTCCATAAATAGGGTCATCTATTTTCTCCCAGCCATATGGAAGTTCTGTAAACAGGGAAAAAAAAAAGAAAATGGTCGCCACCTTGCAAACGTGTGTTTTAATCCCCCATTGCAGTTCACCCAGATATTGCGCAAAGATTTATTTTGACACTTTTTATGGATAAACACATGTACAGTGGTCCGAAATGATGTCATCCATCGACCTCGGCTTAATAAATGACGTAAATTAAGTTGGGTTTGCTGACAAAATAAGAAAATCTGTGTACGGTATAACCTTTAATTAGAATTGTACAATAGTCTAAAAATAGTTATACAGTTGACCTTTTGTTGAAAAACTGTATATATATCATTGCTACCCACATATAATAAATTATAATAGTATACAAACGATATATTGAAAAATATTTAACAAGATACATTTGTTTTATATTTCATCAAATGTTATTATTAAATCATTTCGAAACACTTTTCAAAAAAATTGTTTCATACTTTTAAACATCGAGGCTTCATTTTCATAGTTACCAATTAAGTAACTGATATTTGTCGTCTGTTGGTTTGTGTGTGTACATGACTTTACATGAATTTTCTTTTGAAAATTTTCGTTTGAGTTTAATATGGATTTCTTATGATCCTTGGCATTATTTTACAGAAATGTGTGACATGAATGAGGCTCTGTGAATCACCTTTGTAAAGCCTTACGTAACGGGCTGCCGCGAGTCAAGCATTAGCATAGTTTTACATGCATTCATATTCAAATCCATCAATAATTGTAATAACCCTGAAAGGTGAACCTGACTTAATAAACCCTCCAGGAACAACAAGCACAAAGGAAGGCGTTCAATTCACGTCACACACACACACACAAACACACACACACACACACGTGTCCATAAACCCTTCTCCAAGTTTTCATTACAGCAAAGCTCAAGCCGGCTAATCAATAACCCAAGATGCGGCGAAAGTCAAACAAACCAGTCTAGACGTTAATTTCAAAGCAAACATTTTTTTCCGGTCACTGTAAAGCGAGCGGCCCGGCCGGACCCTCACTGCAGCGACGTGAAGCAAAACTCAATTAGGCCACGCAGCGGTAAGTGAGTGGAAGTCTGGCTGCCCGAAGGTTAGAGCCAACATCCTTTAATGCAATTCAATCCGCATGAAAGACGCAAAACAAATTAAAGGCCCGGCGGGATCGCCATGACAACAAAGGGCTGTCATCACGTGCGGCCTGCGGGATGCCATTGGACGGGGCCGCCTCCGCGCTCACCTAAATCGGACGTCGCTGAAGCGTGGGCGTGTACCAGTAGCGGGATAGGGGCGTGGCATCGATACGGACTCCAAGCGTGAATAAACGGGCCAATACGAAGCGAAGGCGCTCTTCACACCGCTCGTGAGTAATTAACTTCCCAGATGTCACTCCATCAGAGCAGAACAGACAAGCTTTAAATCTCTTTTTAATGACTAATCTTGCACTAGACGTTCACGCTGAGGGATGAATGAAACGCGACGGCGTCTGTGGATCTCTTCTCGATGTACGCTGAGATGCAGCATTAGCCAAGCCGGGCCGACAGACCACTGGGCACAAAAAAGAACGCAAGCGAATTCAAGTTCTACGTTTCCGGCACCAGAGACATCACGTAAAACTGATGAAACCGTTTAAAACACCCTAGCAACCGTCTTGCGTCAAGCTTCAGTAATAGCTACTTCAAGCCTTTAGCGCCCAAATGAAGTAGCTGTTGGTATTTTATTTACTGGAATCTATGGCTGAATTGGAAAACTCTATTAACCGTTCAACTTCAACCAGAAACTACCAGAACCAGCTAGTGACCACTAACAAGCCTCTACTTAAGGAGTTGTGAGACGCTGTGATACACTGCTCTACCAGTGCTAGCAACATCAACAATATGTCTGAAAAAAATAAGAGAAAGTTGTGAAGTACGGTCAGTTCCATACTAGTAAAATGTTCGCTGCATTTGATCATATTTGCATTTGTGTGAGAGTGATTGTCAATGTGTGTTTACACGCGGTGAAGTGACACACACACTAGAAGACGTTTCAAACTAAACACGGCCCATGGTCAAAGACGATCTTATAATTAGTAGTTGTTTTTTTTTACTTTTTCCATCTATAACTGCTAGAAAAAAAATTGTAGGCACAGTAGCACCTCAACTTACGAATGTCTCTACTAACAAAAGTTTCGAGTTACAAAACGCATCTTCAAGAAATATATATCGTCATTAAGAAATTGTTTCATGATACAGGCCAAATAGTATTTTTCTTACCGCTAGTATGCAGGGAGATGAGAGAGTCCAGACGGGTAAAAAAAACACCTGTTTAAAGTTATGGCATGTCAAATAAACAAAAAAAAACAACAACTGTTGGTTTCAGAAATCTTGCTTCCAAAATACAAAATAATTTTGTCTGTTTTTATCACGCAATTTACACGCCCGCCTTACACCAAGCTCGACACCAGGACGGCCTTTGGTGAACACTTTGTCCGTGTTTAAGGCGTAATTGTGTCAAATCTATGATTTGTCTCTGCACTAGTGAGCCAATTAAAAGCAAATCTGCTAAGAAATCAAATCTAAAGTGGTTTGTAAAGCGCAGAGACTAGCACGGCGAGGGGAAGCGTGTTGAGCAGCACATGGTGTCGGAGGAGGAGGAGGTGGGAGCAGGTGTGATGGCCAACAAGGTTCTTGCACCTCCCTTGGAGGGTTTTAGCAATCAGCTCCTACCTTCACACACACACACACACACACACACACACATTCCTCAAGTGCCCCATATAGCGTCCGTTTACATCTGACCCATTTCCAAACCATCAAACGGAGTCTCATATTTGGGATTTGCACTAAGCGAAGACCTTTCCAGGCTTTTATTCAAGCGAATGCCGCGCGAGACTCTTACATGTGTCGCTAACACGCCGTTAGCTGTAAGAGACGGAGAGTAACACACCAGATGGTGACGTTCCCAGAAAGAAACAAGAAGATGGAAAACCATGTCTGGATTAGACGCAACTTTCTTGTGAAATATATTATTCAACACAGTCACTCGTGTTAAATGTGTGTGTGTGATCACAATAGACTGTTGTTTCTCTTGACGGTTACATATCAACGTCTCACGCAAAAATTGCACGGAAAAGACCCACGAAATGCTGTTTTAGTGAGTCATGAGGAGCTAAATGGTCCGGCGTGGCTCAGGCAGCGAGTCTGAGGGTCAGGAGGAGGAGAACACGTCGCTTCAGCAGCGGCTATTTATAGCTCAGGAGAAGCAGAAGAAGTATGTTTGCAGAGCCGAGTTTATTTAAGTAGCTGTGTACAGCACGTAAATATGTATAAGGGATGATTATACAGTCTGATTTAGGAGTGCGTTGGGTTCAGTTTTTAAAACCGGATAAAATACATCTACCACAGCAATAAGACATTTATTTTTGAGAAATGGAGACAAAAAATAATAATAAAAATCACTGTATATATTCTTCTTCATTTATATAGTTGATTTTATTCATAGATTAAAAAAAAACATTCTAGAAGAAAATTGAACATATTTTTGTGTTTATAGATATATTACAGTACTTAATGTGCCTCAATGAATAAATATGTACAGTACTATATATCACGCTATTTTTACCTTCTATTTATCGATCGATCCATCTATCCATCCATCCATCCATCCATCCATCCATCCATCCATCCATCTATCTATCTATCTATTTATCTATATATCTATCTATCTATCTATATCCATACATCCATCCATCCGTTCCTGTATCTGTCTTTGTCTGTTTGTCTTTTTCCATCCATTCATCTTTCCACCTGTCTGTCATCATTTCAAGATAAATAGACTTGGTGTGTGTGTGTGTGTGTGTTACATTCTACATTAAGAATAAACGTGATTGTTTAACACAAACATGTCTTTCTTGCATTCCAAGAAAAAACAAACAAACAAAATAAATGCATAGTGAATAGGTTTAGGTGTCAGTAATAACTTCAAGTCAAGCAACCCGGACCACCTAATGTCTACCCGCAAACTTGGTCCTACATCAGCAGTTGCTATAGCAACTATGTGAAAAGCCTGTACAGCCACTTTCATTCACAGGCGGCCTTATGTATATTTCAGCGCATTGAATGCAAAGCCGGCTGGATTCGCAAGGCCCTGTCACGAAATAAACCCGTTCAACAAGTCCAGGTCGATACAGAAAAAATAAGAAAAAAATAAATAATGGAAGTTTTTACCCCACTGAAATATTTCAGCAACAACCTCCAAGAAAGCTCAAATAAGTTCTTCGTACGGAGGATGCAAAGATCAGAAACGGTGGACCAACACATCGATGATAATTATCCGCATGAGCAGCGATCGCCTCCTAAAACCGAAATCCATCCACCCAAACGAAGGTGGAAATTAGCAGTCGCGGCACCGAGAGGCAATAACGGGCCTGTGGAAAGAGCTATTGATTTCTCTGGGCCCGATAACTTGCATTTATATTCAACAGAGGGTTGTAAAAGCGGCACGTTTAGATTCGCTTCTCCATCGAGAGCACCTATCAGGCCATCTTAATAGAAAATACCAAAATAAACGCTGGTAAAAAAAAAATACAATTTTTTTCGCTGTGCTTAATTTATTAGCACGAGGTATAAAAATGGTGGACGAATAACAAATGTATCAGTGCAGATGGATTGGTAAATAAATGTGTTGAATTCATTAGCCATGTAAAGAGACTGTAAAGCGTAGATGGCTTTGTCGATAATGGGGAAAAAAGCAGGAGGATCGAATGGGGAAATGAATGAATGGAAGTGAAAAGGCTTTACAGGCGAGATGTAGATGAATAAAGCGCTTTGCATCGGGAAAAGATGAAAGAAGGATTTATGGAGGGATGAATTAGCAAACTCGTTCTTTGTGTGTGTGGATTAGGGAATCTACAGATGACTGTAAGGATTGGTGAATGAATTAATCCGTGAAAAAATTCCGAATCGCAGGAATGGGCCGAGCTGTCGGAGTGTGTTTGTTCAGGACCACCCGAACAAACCCATCATGTGTTCAGTACAAACTGTCTGATGTGTTCGTCTTCAGGGAGGAAAACTACAAGCACAGGTCACGACACACACGAGCCCCGGGACGAACACACACACACACGCGCGCGCGCACACGCTTACCGTCTTCCTCACACTCCTCCGGGGGTTTGGCTTTCTTTGCTAGTCGAGGGTCCAGCCATGATGTTGTTTTGGTGTTGTGGCTGTAGAAGAAACAGACAAGACTTGTGAAGGGATGGATATCCCAGCATCTCTTTGTGATGCTGAACGCTGGACCAGTATCGTGAGAAAAAAACCGAGTTAAAAAAAAATGACAGTCCAGACTTTAATAAGTAGCTGGCTTCTTGGTCAATTCGAATTGTGGAAAGGGAAAAGTTCAGCTTTTTGGGCTTTTTGGGTTCGATCCTGAAAAAAAAAATTGCTACTCACTCTCGCACATAAAAAAAAAAAAAAAAAAAATCCTGTAATACCAGTTTGGCCTCTGGGGGGTCTAAAGTTCACGAGCCCTTAGAATCACCCTTTTCTACAATAATTGATTCAATTAATTATTACTGGGAAAGAAAAATCACCAAAAAAAAAGTGTTTATGTTTTTCAAAAGATAAAAATGTTTATCAATTGGTTTTCAATTATTTCCCTTGCTAATTTGACACAATAGCTGGTCTCTGGTTATCAACTAATTCAATGTCGCGGTATAATTTATTCCTTCTACTCTAACGTCAGTAAAGTTGAAGGTTCAGCGCTTCAAACCCTTTACATTTGTCCGAAGTAAGACGTAGTAAGAGTAGAGTAAAACGAAAAATTTAACTCACTTGGGAAAAGCCAAGCTTTCCTGTATCGGCAAAGGGAGTTAAGTTTGTACGCTCAATGCATGAATAATTCATAAGTCCGTAACAATTAGCGAATGAGAGCAGCGCTCCATATGTTCCCGTCGTTGATTATTAAGTGTGCGTCACTCACTCTATAAAGTAAACTTCTCCCTTCTCGGTGTAGGCCATCTCCCAGTTGTCTGGCAAGGGGCCGAGTTCGTCGTTCTCCTGGGAGTCTTGCGGGGACGTGGGGGCTTCTCCTTCCTCGTCTGGGGCGTCGGTGGCAGTGAGAGTGGGGGTCTCGGGTGGGCATGACTGAGCTGGCATGTCCCCAGAAGCGTCCGTGCTCTTGTCTTCGTGCTCGCTCGACTCTGCCGGGGAAAGTGAAAGGAACGTTATGTCCGACCTTCCGACGGGGAGATTTATTTGACAGTAAATGATTGGAAAGGGCGGGATAAACGGGCGAAACTGGCGAGGTCAGAGGAAGCGTGGCAGTGATTTATTAATTATGGACAGTTTGGCGGGGATTGATGCGGACACAACCGCTTTAAATGATTTACCGAAGAGTCGACAAATTATCTACAATATTTTTTTCATTTAATTTTACAGACTATTCTGGTTAATGTGATCATTAATATTTAGGTGAAGTTAGAATCTGTCTTGATAAACTAAAGAAGCAAAACTAAAGTTATAGCAGGAGTCCAATATTGTTGGTGTATTTGGACCAAATGTCTGATTAATAGAGACAAAGCGTGAAGTGTAAAAAAAAAAATGAATAAAAAAAAATATTTAACTCATAAGATCTACCTGCATATTAGTGGTAAGAAAATGACTACCGTATTTTCCGGACTATAAGCCGCTACTTTTTTCCTAGGTTTTGAACCATGCGGCTTATAGAAAAAAGCGGCTATTTTGTGGATTTTTTTTCCACCGCTAGGGGGCAATCGGAATCATCGCGCTTTAATCGGTATCAAAAGACAAAACAAATGCAAAGAAGAATATGCTACTGAAATAAATATAAATATATACGGACCAGCTCTTGCCCGGTGCTCGACCCAGTGCAGAGGGGAAACGGAAGAGGAACAAGTCCGTCAGCAACATGGAGAAGGAAAGCATTGAACCGCCCGAGGAAGAGGAAGAAGACAGTCCCGTCATCAACGGAAACGGCATCGCCATCACGCCAGGTTAAAACCACACGTGATCAACAATCCAATTCAGATTTGCAACGTAAAACGTCGTTTTCAAAAGTAGTCCCATTCATTACTCAAGTAGAAGTATAGTAGAGTTCGGTGGACGTCAAAGTGTTTTAAAAATTTCAAAACATTTTAATTCAAGTAAAAGTACAGTGGTATCTCACTTTACTGTTTGTAAACTCTCTTAGCAAAAATTTCACTTTACAAAGTACATACCGTATTTTCTGGACTATAAGCCGCACCTGTATATTAGCCGCACCCCTCTATTTTCGAAAAAAAAATAAAAAAAACCATAAACAAGCCGCACCTGCATCCACTCTATTAAAAAAAGTTCC
>MU204188.1:2714080-2732609 GCA_017309775.1 Paedocypris sp. Pulau Singkep
ACGTGAACAGATTACGTAACGTACAGAAGAGACGCAAAGTTATTTTGAAATGATGGACTATTGCAGACAAGATATTCATGCCTTTTTTAGCACAATTAGAGTTTCAAAAAGTCAGCAGTGAGGAAAAAAAAATAACGTACAGTAGAAAGTTAGGAATTACATAAAATAAAAGTCCCTTTGCTTTTCCTAAAAATTCTGAAATGCTGAGTAAGTGATGAGTATAAGCAATATTACATACAGTTCAAGCATAATGGAATAATGGAATAAAATTTTCGTTTTGGTTGGATGTCTATTAAACTTTACACTTTTAAAGATTTCCAAACCACCTACAAGTAAAAAGGCGGCAATTAATCACACGGTCATAGGTTTTCACTTTTAGATATCTTAGATATCAATATCAAAAACGTAAAGCGTTTAGTGTACATATGTACTACCTTCACATGGGCGCACCTTACTCTGATTGGCTGGTGAGAATGTGATTGGCAGCTACTTTATCCGGTTTTACTTGAAGACAAAAAAGTTTAAGGAATATTAATTTTTCAAATAAACTTAAAAAAATGTCTTCTAGGAAGTTTCAGCGCAGCAAAATGTTCTAAAAATCGCAAAAAAAAACATGTTTGAATATATATAAAAATCTAGTTATATTGTTATTTATTAATAATAATAACAACAATACAATTTATTTATACTGGGTCTATCGACCCTCAAGTTCGCTGTGCAATAAAAGCTTTATCATGAAAATTATCATTATTGAAATATCATCCAGCTTTTTTTGAATAATTTTCACTTTATATTAAAAAAAAAAAAAAGAAGCCTCATCTCTATCCAAAACATTACATGATATCATCATCTTCAAAGAACAGCAGAACAAATTCCGGAAAATGCACGAGAAGGAATCTGGGAGAAGGAAAATTGTCGACTCAGCAGAACGGACTGAAATACGGTTCGGCGAGGCGCTTTAGGGCCTGATGGGGTGAAATATTCCCGTAATCACCCTCCGTCGTCATCGCCACAGTGACGAAGGGTCCGTGTTCCCTCTAATCCACGGTCACTCCAACCTTGAAGGCCGGAGCTGCCGCGTGTGCGGAATAGCTAATGTCGGAGTGAAGCAGATGAAGACACGTACGAGATACTGGAGCAGATCAGTCGCCTCGAGAGAAACAACCAGCTAAGACCAGCGCTTTGTTCTCCAGCACGCAGGAAGCATATGCTCACAACTACCACGCCGTTAAACCAGTGACTCATCAACTAGAGTGGACTGGAAGCCATTGGCTGAATTAAATATTTAAAGAGACATTTTAAAAAGTAGATATGTTTAAAATCTATTAATTTGTTTAAAACATTTGTGGTGCAGTGGTGGGAATTGGACTTGAGTTCGGTCCGGCTGGAGCGTCCTTGAGAAAGACAGTGACCCCCACATGCCCCTAGTGGCCGTATTGAAAATAACTCACTTTATGTGTATGTGTAAAAACAAAATAAAAATGTACCTATTGTATTTTTGGGTCAAATGCAGAGACAAATTTCCCCATGAGGGATTAATAAAGATTAAAATATTATTATTTTTACTATTATTAGTTTTTAGTCCAGTTCGAATTTCAGCAAGTATGATAAATTATGTATTACAAGAAAATAAAATATGAAATAAAAATGTCAGAATAAATGTTAAAATCTGTGCTAAATACTAAAATACTATATATTTACTAATATATACAGTATAAACTCTACTAAGAAATTTGTAAACAATTATACATAATTGTAAATATGTAAATTGTAAAATATACGTAAATCAATTTCATATAATGTATACATTTTCATCAGGATACATTTAAACTTATTCACAAATATTCAAGATTAAATAAAACAAACTACATTTAGCTTAATCCAGATTTATAAATCCACATTTATAAAGCCGGGTGTCCTGAAAAAGAGTGTGAAGATTCTCCAGGAACACGACACGTGTACATCACAGTTCCTCTCATCTCAGCGTTCAGAGGAACAGCTCAACCTGAGGCTTAAGAGCAGACAGGAAGCCACTCGCTGTGACCAAAGCCGTCACGCTGTAAAACGTTCAGCTTTAGATTATCGCTTTACAGAAAACATCAGTCATCTTCCTGATTAATATTTGTGTGAGGACTGAAAAGATGTGTGGTCAAGTTTAAAACTACAGTTTGGTTTCTCAGGGACTCTTCTGTGAAAGTGTTTTACATTGCAACAACATCTCGAAATCTTGACGGAAATTATAATTATTAAGTTCAAGTTCAAGTTCTGAGCAATTGTTGCTTTTTATTCATTTGTGTGCTCATTTGGTGTTAAGTAAATGGCTATGATTATGACAAGACACAGACAATCTTATTCATCTTAACATTAGTACCATCTTATCATCTTATTCATCTTATCATATTACACCTTCAAACAAACAAAAAAGCGTGTTTACTATATAGAGATGAGCCAATCAAAACATCCGTCTGTCTGTCCGTCCATCCATCCTAGTTTCTGACAGTTTACACCACAGTCTCATCAGAAACAGGTCTGAGGACAGTCATGCATCAGGGAGGCTGGAGTCATCTTCGTCATGCCACGCCACAGCCGGGCACTACATTACCCTTCTATCCTGCAGAATGTGCGCTGACCGCCATTCAAACCGCACTGACTCACTGTAAACACCATCGCTGTTACGCAACCGATTCGCCGCGAGCTGGAAACACAGACTGGGGAGAAAACAGGAAAACTGGGAGAGTTGCTCACAACCCTGATATGCACAACACGGCATTGTGAGTGTGCGTTTAACGGAAGTAAGCGGGATTTGTGCTAAAGCGAGCGTGCCTTTTCTTTATTCTGGCGCAATGGGCGAAGCATCGCCGATTTAAACAGCGTTTTCCTCAAACCATCTTCTTCTCCTCGGAAGAATAAACCTCAGTAAGTGTGATGTTAACAGACCTTTCCCTGGCGGCGGAAATCAATGGCGATCGAAGACGCGGTAATGGATTATTCGCGCTACACGTCTACGTGAGACACTTGGACTCGTTAGAAAACATTGATTTTGGAATTGATTGACACTTGAGATTTCAACATCTACGCATTTCGTCCGCTTCTCCGTTTCTGGGTCACGGGGAGCCAATCCCAGCGTCTCCGGGTGGCCAACCAATCACAGAGCGACACACAGACACACTCTTTCACACTCACAGCTGTGGACAATTTTCCAGATTCCAGGTGCATGTTTGTGGATTGTGGGAGGACTGGAGAACCAGAAGAAACCCACGCAAGCACATACTGTATACAGTATACACACACACACACACACACACACACACACACACACACTTAAAAATCTGTTTTGTTTTCAATTAGTCTTGCTACTCAGCAGTCTGTTACTTTATGTTTAGTTACGTTACACCCCCCTCTCCAAAAGTTTTAAAAGCATTTCTAAAATACTTTTATAAGAATTAATATTTTGTACTGTTTACATATTTCACACGTTTACATATTTCACATTATTTTGTAGGAGTTAATTAGGAGGGCTAATAATTTAGCCCCCAACTGTTAATTACCAAAATGAAACGATTATACCAATATCACCATTACTAATTCACAACATAATGTAATCTATGTGGAAATGTTTGTATAATCTGAAGTCTCATTATCGACTGACTGTAATCGCTCTCCCTCAGCAAGTTATAGACAGGAACCGGAAATAATAACAACTCGTTTGATTGGTCAGTTCCTCAACGCCGCGAGACGCATCGACACTCAGATTGCCACAATGGCTCATACGGTAGATTAAATCCGCGAAGCTGAATGTCGATCAAACAGCTGGAGCCTCCAACACATCAAAGCACATCCAAAGATACAAGTGGCAGCCGCGGCTTATGATGAGCAGTTATTAATTTTTCAGTGTAACAGGTTATAAAAACCCAGGCACGAGAATCAGCCACCTACAATCGGGTCCATTTAAATATCTAACCCAGTATTAGCAGTCGTTGTAGTTTGTCAAGAATAGAGTGTGAAGTCATTTAGAGGATTCCTGACTGCAGCTGTGATTCTGGGATGTGGTCCAGATGTTTTGTTTGGGCTGGATGACCTCACATCAGTCTGAATGAACGCAAACGACGGTTTTACTAAATGTCCCCGTTTAGTAAAACGATTATTGGATGCCTTGTTTATGCTGTTAGTTGTAATATCTATTACCTGGGACTGTGCGATTTAGGCAAATTCACATTGACATTATTTTTGATTGTGGGAATTTGAATTTATTCCCACATAAATTTTAGCGAATGTACATGTTTTAGATATTTTTTTATTATGACACATTCAAGCAACACAATGAGTAGAATTTACTATTTTTCTTGTTTTTTATGTTCTTTAGTTTGTCCTATTAAAATTTGTGACTGATTGTTCATCTTAATGTTCATACAAGAAATATTCAAACCGCAAACACAAATTAAATTCCTAAAAAAAAAAATTGTGAGGTCAATTTGAGAAGCCTAGATCAATTCAATAAGTCTAGTGCAATACCAAGTTGACGATGCTTTTGAAATGTGAAATTACAAAGAAACGCAAATATAATTCGTAAAGTCAGTTTGAGATGTAATACGCAAAATAAATAGTCTAGTAAATAAGAAGTCTAGTGCGAATACAAGTACAGCCAACGCTTTCCAAATTTGTCTAGAATATTGTTTCATACCTATTGGCAAATACATAATTATAGAATAAAACACCTGGCAAATCGCTGTTGTTCTCGTTGCCGCGATTCATTATATAAAGAAAACGACAGCGATCAGAAGTTTGAAACGCAAATAAAATATGTAAAACATTTTGAGAAGTCCAGTGCGAAAACAAGTTAATGACGCTGTCAAAATTTGTGATCACCAAATATATAATTACATGAAACAACTGGTCAATCCCTGATGCTGAGATTCATTATGTAAATAAAACCGCAAAAATACTAAGCTCGAAACGAAAACACAAATACAATTTGGGAACTAAAGTAAATTTGAGAACTCTAGTGTGAATACAAGTCGCCAACGCTTTCCGAATTCGTCTGGAATATTGTTCCACACCTACAGGCGAATAAAACAACTGACCAATCCTTGTTTTTTTTCCAGTTGCGCAATTAATTATGTAAAGACGATGAAGTGGAGCCGCGAGCAGATCCTCCGCTTCCGTCTTGGCCGAACACACCGACTCGATCACTTCCTCTCAGCTCACTCGAGACGTCCAGAAGAAGAGGTCCACTTCCAGAGCCCGTCTTAATGAGGCCAGACGTGGTCGTGAGGATGATTTAAAAGCATCCCGACAGTGCAAACGCAGGCGATGATTGGGGAACGCATGACTCACGCATCCTGTTGGATTACGTTGAGAAGCTCCGAGGATGCTCGTGGTTGGTTTGAGCGTGAGCTTCCCCTCGGTGGTCTGGTGTGAGCTTGTTTGCAGTTGTCTGAGCAATTAACTAGTGTGTGTGAGCAGGCAAATGAAAGTGTGCCTTCAGGTGAACCACTGATCCTAATATTGTCTTCTGTTATCTGGGGAAAAAAAAAAAAAAAACCCGCCAGGTGCCATCTAGCATAAGCTTTCTGCTTCATCTACTGCTGATTCCAACGCCTTCCTCCACCTCACGGCATCAATGGCTGTCAAAATAGCTTTTTTCTCGGCCGATGAAATAACTGCCTATATGAAAAAGAAAAATAAACGACAAATTTAAAAAAAAAATTGGATTTCAAATGGAATTGTAGCGTAAAATTCATCATTTTTTTTTTGAATAAGCTGACAATTAACACTAAAATAATATCATGAATAATCGGAATAATAAACGCATGAATAATCCAACCATCCATCTATTTTCCCAACTGCTTCTCGGATCCCAGCCAATCACAGCAAATCCAACTGCACTACTGAAAAAAACTGTGATTCTCATTATCCCAGAATTGTGCAGCTCTAATTAGAGGGAAAACCAATCACAGAGCGGGACACGCAATTCTCCACGTTTTTGGAATGTGGAAGGCAACTGGAGACCCCGAGGAAACCCACGCAAGCACGGAAAGAACATTAATACGGAAAAGCCACAACTGAGCTCCAACTTATAATTATATTTCATGAAAAAAACATTTGTAACACACACATACATAAATATATAAAATATGATTCTACCACAGTGACCCACCAGCACATCCATTATTTATGCACCAGGAATCGATTAAAAAGTTCAGAGGCCATCATCTCTTGGCGTTCCTCACGTCTTCTCGTACTGCTCCTCACTAACATCTGTATGAAGCGATTTGTTTATTGTTGAACATTGCCGAGTTTGGCTCCATTCGCTTGCTTAACGGGATGGGAAAATTTGGAAAATTGTCGGAAACACGTAGTCCTAGAGAGTGAATCTAGAAGATGCAGGATGGATGGTCCTGTTGCCCTGCGGAAGAACGGGCCCTTTCGTGATGCGCTCTGTCGTCGCTCATCAACGTGACTGACGTGATCCGACAGCGTGAGCCTCGGGTGAGAGAGGGGCTGCTTCTGCACTGTCACTGGTCGCATGGTGAAAATAACAGATGATGCGTGAGAGAGGAGAGGAGAGAAGAAAAGAGAGGAGATGAAGGAAAAGAGGAGAGGAGAGGATGGAAGAGAGAGGATAGGACAGGAGAGGAGAGAAGAGAAGAGAAGAGAAGAGAAGAGAAGAGAAGAGAAGAGAAGAGAAGAGAAGAGAAGAGAAGAGAAGAGAAGAGAAGAGAAGAGAAGAGAAGAGAAGAGAAGAGAAGAGAAGAGAAGAGAAGGAGAAGAGAAGAGAAGAGAAGAGAAAAGCTAAGACGAGGCGAGGCGAGACGAGGAGACGAGAAGAACCAGAGAAGAAAAGAGAAGAACCAGAAAACAGAAGAGAATCAGAGAAGAGAAGAGCCAAGACGAGAAGAACCTGAGAAGAAAAGAGAAGAAAAGAAGAGAAGAGAAGAGAAGAGAAGAGAAGAGAAGAGAAGAGAAGAGAAGAGAAGAGAAGAGAAGAGAAGAGAAGAGAAGAGAAGAGGCGAGAAGAACCAGAGAAGAAAAGAGAAGATCCAGAAAACAGAACAGAAGAGAATAGAAGAGTGTGTGTGTGTGTGTGTGTGTGTGTGTGTGTGTGTGCTTTTAAATATTATACAAACATATAAATGTACAATACATTGTTTTTTCAGAGCACCACAACGATTCACAAATATACAAACTCGCCCCTTCAGGCTGTTTCCCAGTCAGTTTCCCAAACATGAGGAAAATAAGGAATAAATACGGTCCAACACGGAAAGCACCAACACAACCGATTTCATTTCCGGTACTAGTGTTCAAACTCGTCCCGTTGCGTTCAGCTGCCTAGGTCTCTCTCCTTTAACATTCAACGAGATAAATGAACAGTTTAGCGTCGCTTTTTCTCGTCCTGTCTCTTCCAATTCAGCCTGTGAAACATCTCATAGCCAGCGGTTCAGATGCACTAATGACTCGCAGTACGGGAGGAATAGCTTGAGAAACACAGGCGCTCATGACTGCAGCGCTCCGGCACAAATCAAAGGCATCATTTCATCCAGCCGGTTGGTGATTGTGATGTGTTTGTGCAGCACGACGGAGGAGGGGGAGGGGGAACATCAGCAGGCCAGCCTGGAGAGGAAACAGTGGTTGCCTTGGAAACCCTAGACTGAAGAAGAGAGGGAGCAGGAGAGGAAGGATGAGAGGAGCGAGTGAAAGGGGTGAAGAGGGAGAGTTGACCGAAGCCTTGCTTTTGTTGTGATAATGAAGTTTAAAATACACATTTATATATACATCTCTGCATTATATGAATAATGATCAGTGGCGTGAAGGGCATGAGCGACTTATATTTCAAGGTTGTCCTGGACACACAAGAGCAGGAAAAGAGCCATTCTGGAGCATTTTACACAGTGCTGGGACAGAAAGGAATTGATGGTCAAGTGTAACTAGACTCAAGTGCAATGGATGCGTCTTCTTTAAAAATAAACAAAACTAAACAAAAACGGGTCACGAGGGACTAGAAACAAACACTGAGAATTGCTCAGAAAATGAACACAGGACATGACATGGACGCAACTCACGTGACGTAAGGTGACGAACTCACCCAGAGCACAAAACACAAAGGCCTTAAATAATGAAACACTAATCAAACAATAATCAAACACAATGCAGAACACAGGTGACAGAACTTAGCAGGAAATAATACAATAATCAAACAATCCAACACAATCCAGAAAACAGGTGACTAAACTTAGCATGAAATACAATAATCAAACAATTCAAAACACAGGTGACTGAACTTAGCAGCAAATCAAACAGCTTGTTCGTCATTACAGTAAAAGCGGGTGAGGAACACATTTTGAGTCCGTCTCTTCTTTTAAAAATACACAACAAAGTAAAAACCCGGTCACACAAGTGTTCTCAACCCTTCGGGATGAGCTACAACAAGGAATGTAAGCCAGTCGGGCTTTTAGAATTACGGAAGATCTTTGATTTTGAAGAGGAGAGGAAAGACGAGAAGACAGGATAAGACAAGACAAGACGGGACTTCAATATACGTTGCATATCGTGATATGTCTCTGTTGCTTCGTGGCTTCTCGCGAAATTGGGAAGGCACAGAATTGGCTAACTTAGGATCAAACTAGTGCCAACACAATTAGTGCACGCGGGTCCCACACTTTCTGGTCAGGCAGCTGCCAATCACACTTCACCAGCCAATCAGAGTAAGGGTGGAGTTTGTGTCAGAAGTCTACGTGAAGCTTGTGTCAGAAGTCTAAACGATAAAACAAGAAACAAAGAAAAAAATCGGAAGTGGAAAAAGAAAGTTTCAAATTAAATACAATAGTGACAAATAGACAAAATACTCCTAAATTATGACAAGTCCACATATTTCACTTTGATGTCACTTCACTTGAATAATAGATACAAAATAGCAACAGTTAGATGTTTTTTTTTCTAATTGTAGTAGAGTATATATCCAGTAGGGGGTGCTATGATTACACTAGCTATGTCCATATATGGGCTTATTCCAGAAGTTGCAGGTGCAGAACCGCAGGGTAGGTTCTGCTAACCTATTCTCTGAATTATTGCATTTCATGTTTTAATTTCTTCCAGTGTTATTCAGAAATTGCGCTGAGTCGCTGTGTTTATTTATTTTGATTTATGCAGGTAATTGTTTTTTTCTTTTTTTTTTTTAATTACATTCAAATAAATAAATTAATTTGATATTTAAATATTTTAAATTCGGCTTGCACGTACAGCAGTTTACTGTTTAGCCACTGCTAAGTGTTGCGGCGTGGCTAATATTTCATTATTTCCATTATTTAGCCAATAAAAGCTTATATGCACCTCTGCCTCCGGAACCATTATTTAAATGAAAAAAAAGAGGACACAGCGCAGAAACACACCGCTACATAAAGACGACATATTTCCATTTATCTGTGATTGTTTTCTGACTTGAAATATGGAACAATGAGAGCAAATACTTGATTATTTGAGAGGGTGCTTATATTTGCCTATTTTGAGCTTCTAAAATTTAAACAGTGCTTATATTCGCGTAAATACGGTAGATGTCATGGAAAAACATCACAAATATCATTTGAAACATTTGATCACATACTTCTCAAATTAAAAGAAAACAAAATCCACAGGACTTTCTAAAATTGCGACCAAGAGCAGAAAAGCAGACGCTTCTTTCTTCTGCGAAAAGTGCAAGTCAGAGCTGCAAAACTCGAATGCTATTTCATTACGGTTGCTACCTGCTCAGACGTTTAAACTCGTTAGTTCACATAGTTTACGTCATCAGGAATAATGGGTCTCAAACCAACTGCTCAATTAGATCGGCCAACAACTTAATGAGGTAGCCATCAAGCTACAGCCCGGATCAAAACAAATGCTTCGCCAGTTCATTTCAAACATCCAATGCCTTGGGTTTCACAAGCGTTTCTCCCTCATTATTTCCATCCGTGCTTCAGGTACTGAACAAGGCTTCGCTCGCAAACACACCAACCCAACTCTAAATTAGGCAATTAGATGAACGCTACTCTCAATGCTACCACACATGCCATAATAAATGATGCTAATTTGGTGGCTAACTCGCGCGACGATCTTCTCTAGCCGACCTTTGCTTTTCAGCAAAGTTTGACCAATTCCTCCTCGAATAAATCAAACGCCGTGCCAGACGTTTAACCACTTGAACCCATTTGATTTAAGACGCATATTACTCAACCAATCAACTGAGCTCAAATTTGGGAGTTTCCACGCATCACAGTCCACACATAATTCACATTGCGTTCCATTGATATTTTAAACATTTTTTTAACTTTCAATTTGTTTTGCAAATTGTTGTGAGAGTTTATGTGGATTTCTGGTTCTCGTTGGTCTGCTTGAGCAGGGTGGAGGCGTGTCACATGTCTCAAACTGGGCGGGATCTTTTAAGGGTTCTCCCCCAATCAGATTTTGGGGGTGGGGTGTGAAAGTTGACAACGTCCATTTAATGTGGAGATTTGCGTGTATAAAACCTACTAAAGAGTACGCAACATGCTACTTTTCGTGTACAGTATTATGTCCAGTGTAAAGTTATGTCCATCACTATATTTTTTTATTTTAGCAATATTTCCATTAAATCGTAATTCTGCTTTTTTCAATGCCAATTGTCAATATTTTTGTCCATTTTTCAACGACTTAGGCCATTTTAATTCTGACAATTTATATACAGAATCTAGTGTTGAAATTCCTAGAGTCACTCATAACGTCAGTTCTGAAGGAAATAGTCTTCAAAACAACAATATTTGCGGTGAGAACCTTACAGCCAGTCCAGCAAGAAGTCTCTTTCCCTCAGGCGTTCAACTGTAATTCAATTTCAATTTCAAGTGCATCAACATGTTTGTAGCTTCGAGCTGCAATGCGGTTTTTCATTTAAAAGCAACAATTATGTGCTCGTTGTTTGCGTTTAACTAGGAGTTCGAGTCCACTACAAAATTACATTTCTCATACTTGAAGAACATACTCCATACTGGTTCTTTCTGTCTGGTTGCATCACACGCGCAGAAGATACTCAGACATATGAGGGAGGTTTGTCTCGACATTTTTCACAGAGCCCCCCACACAACAATGACAACGTCCACAATATTTCAGCTTTGCTCGTTTTAGCGCCGTGTATCTTTCCTCAGAGACCACTGAGGGTTTATAGAACAGCCGAAACATTACAGACATAATGGATAATAAACACAACAAGCGTCTGGATTTCTCTAGCTTTCACTAGCAAATGATTTAAAATTCCAAAAAAAAAAAATTAAAACAAAAATTTCCGTTGCGAAATACCCATGCAACAAAATTTCATTGCACTACGTCAACACAGCTGCATAAAAACAATATGTTCATATGACCGTCTTAAACCAAAAGCACAGACCTTGAACTACTCAGAGATGAACTCGAAAAGAAAAGAAGTGGATCAAAGTGCCTGAGAAAAGCAGGAGTAAAGCTCTTACAGGGAACAGTCCGGAGGTAGAGGTTGTCACGAATGATCTGCTGGAGCTCGTGGTCCACCGAACCCTTCTGGAAGCGTAGGTTGAGATAATGCCTCAGATCCTTATCCACAACACCACCTGGGGGGCAAAAAAAAGCTGAAATTTCAAACGGTTCTTTCAAAAGACACAACTTTACAAGTCCGTATCATGCGGTTAAGGTGTCTTTCGAGAAAACTGTCCAATCAAAACTGCTGACCTGAGTACAAAAATTACACCGTTAAGAGTCAAATAGACACTATTACGTTCAATATTGTGGGTCAAATCGAAATTCTTAAAATTCAAAGCCATTGAGTTCAATTGACACTATTGATTCAAAAATACACTATTTAGAGTTCAAAAGGTACCGTTAAAAGTCAAACAAACGCTAGTGATAGTTCAATCAACACCTCTGAGAGTAGGGCTGGGTGATTAATCGAAAAATAATCAAAATCAAATTTCAACACTTATAATCGTTCAAATTCCAGATCGATTAATTTGATTACTTTCCGGAAGTTTAAAAAAAAAAAACGATGTGGAGTGAATGAACAGCTTGACTTTCTCCGTCTACGTCCTTTGGACATATTTTGGCTTCAGGAAAGAAGGCAGAACAGAATGAATTCCTGTGTAAACACTGCAGAAAAACAGTTGCAACGCACAAAGCAACGCGACAAACGTGTAGCTGTGCACCTGAGCTTTTCAGCAGCACGGCTCAGGAAGCAAAAAATGCACAGGATATATCTTATTATAAACTATATCTTATAATAAACAAGATCAATTTTATTCAGAAGATAACTGCTCATTTTCCATATAAAAAATTTAATATAAAAAAAAAAATGTATTCTGTTCCCAAATGTTCAAGTTATTTATTTTATTATTTTGATGTCCAATAAAAAATAATATATGACATCTGTCCGTGTTTCCTTTAAAATCAAGTAATGCACACATTATTCAAAAATCTTTGTCTAAAATATTCATTGTACAAACTATGTCAGAGAACTATGAGGGCAAAAAAATTAAATATATAAATAAAATAATTTTTTATTAATCGTAATTGTGTTAAAAGGTTCAATTAATTTTTTTTGGCATAATCGCCCAGGCCTAACTGAGAGTCAAATCAAAACTCTTGAAATTCAAACAAACACAACTGAGAGAGTTCCGTAGACAGCTTTGAATAAAACATACACTATTGACAGTTCAAAAGATGCCATTAAGAATCAAACATACACCATTTATAATTCGAACAACATCATTAAGTGTAAAACATACACTATTGAGAGTTCAAATGATGCCATTAAGTCAAACATGCGCTAGTGAATGTTCAATCAACTCCACTGACTCAATTTGACATTCTTAAGATTCAAACCAACACCATTGACAGTTCAGTTAACACTATTGATTCAAAAATCCACTATTGAGATTTCAAAATATACCATTAAGAGTCAAATATAAGCTGTTGAGTTCAACGGCACCTTTGAGAGTTAAATCGACACTTTTAAAATTCAAACCGACACCACTGACAGTTCAGTCAACTCCATTGACTCAAACACACACTATTGAGTGTTCAATCGACACCACTGAGAGTCAAATCAAACCTCAAGGTTCAAACAAACACCACTGAGAGAGTTCTGTTGACACCATTTAGTCAAATTTAGTAAAATGTACATTATTGGCAGTTGAAACGACAAAGTCAAACCCACACCATTAGGAGTCAAATGAAACCAATTCAATCAGTCTCAAAGTTGCTATTTTTGGCACTGAAATTAACCAGTACGATTCAGTACAGCGCATCTTTGGAAGTCTCATTGGGACAGTTGGTGTTCAGACAGTCTGAAAGACTTTCAAGCTTCAAACGGTTTTGTTAAATGAAATAATGTCACATCATCTGTCACTGTCTGAAGAGATACCGGCTGCTCTGCCGTTGTGTTTATCAGCTCCAGTCATAACCTTCAGCATTACCTCGCACAATCCACCACATGTCTGTCCGACTCAATCCATCCTTCACCAACCGTCTCATCCCACACGATGGAAAGTTAAGAAGACATCAACTCTCATTATCAATCAAGCCAGAAATCCAATCGCCAAAGAACAGGTGGTTAAATGAATCAAAAATAAAACCCACCTAGCCTTTTGTATCACACGACATGAAGATTTTCCTCCATTAGTACATTATTTTTACAAGACGTTGAATGAGAAACACCAATGGGGGGTTGGAATGGACAATGGGGGGGCATTTCCACATCTGTTGCGGGGAAACGAAGACAACCAAATGCAGTCCAAACAGGAGCAGAGGCAGCACAGATATGACTTTCCAGGAGCCATCGGGAACATCACACTGCTCACCATTCATTATCACAACGGCTCTCTCCTCCCCCCTTCCCATTAAGCTACTGGATACCAAAAGGAATTCCAGTGGTCCAGATGACAAGCTCCACTATTCCGTGCTTACTTACCCCATTCAAACCCTTCATTCCGTTTCTGTTTTCGTCTTTATGCTCACAATCCAATTTCTGAAACAATCCTTTGCACCTAAATGGATGGCGCTGTGATGGATCCTCACGTTCGGCGGCTAATTTAATCCAGAGAAGAGCGGGAACGCAGGAGGAGGAGGAAAAGAGATGGAGTCGTCGACGGTCAGGAGACAACGGAGAGGGGGAAAAAAGGTTCTGCCAGAGAAGAGCCTATCACAATGAAGCCTGTATTCTCATTTGCGGAGGCGAGATGGTGGTCTCCTACCTCCCCCTGCAGTTACACGCTGGTACTGCAAGCGTGAAACAGAAGGTGTGATGCAGATGCTTTCGGACACAACAGCAAAAAGGCGAGCTGGTTCACACTAGATGGCATTGTGTGAACCCGTTGACCTTGTGAAGACACGGCCTTGCCAAAATGTCCACACGACCAACGACAGCTTGCAATCAGATAGACCACTAGGAAACGTTAAATAAACGGGAAAAGAACAAGGAGGAAAAAAAAAACAGAATAGGAGAATTTGCTTCTGGAAAATGAGTTTTGACACCATTAATGACATTGTTAATGCATGAAATGTGGGACAATTAAATGTAATGCTTTTAATAATGAAAAAAAAATTATTGATTTTTTATAAACTTGAAATAGTAAAAATATGCATAATATCAAAACACAAAAAAAACATTCCATAGACAGTATTAGAATTAAACACTTTATTATATTAACTAGATAACTGTCCAATAAAATAATATGAAAACACATTAAATTGTAAAATAATAAAATAGTAAGAAATAGTAGAATAAAATAGTAAAATTATTTTGAATTCTAGTTTTTATATTTTTCTAAATTCTGAATTAAAAAAAAAAGTGTTTTTTGCTTAATACATTTTCTATAACACATTTTTGCATGAAATCCAAAATCTGTGAAAAAAGATGTTGTCATCACTATGTTAAACAGCATTGAATCCACTCTTCAAAATAAAAGTTTGTGTGCAAAAATGTAGCTAAAACCAAGAAAATACTTTTCTTTGCTATGGTGGTTCTTTAAAAGCTCCGAATATCAAGTTCTTGGAAATGCACAAGTAATAATATATATATTTAATACTGCAAATACTTAAATACCAGGCGAAAAAAATGTTAATAAAATGCTAATTTCCGTAGAAAAGCTATTGATGAAATCTGAATTTCGATCTCGGATTGGTTATTGTGTGGCTATGAAAAAATAAAAAAACGAAGCCCCTTGAGAATACGTCAGTCAATACAAGGAGAGATTGGGAGGTCACCACAGAGAATCAGGACAAACCTTTGACTAGAGGGACGGTGGAGTCACCTAAGCTGTCAGCTCGACCAACGACGCCAGCGGAGAATAGTGAAGGTGAGCGGGACAGACGATGTAAACTCCCTCTCTAACACTCTTACTCCCCATCAATCCCAGAGGACACGTCTCTGTGTCATCACTGAGACGCTTGATGGATGCCAAGTCCACGTCGGACAAACGGATTTTTGGATTGAGACACTAGTTTCAGTGTCAGGTAGAACGGAGTCAGTTCATCAATATGGCCACTAGGGGCAGTATCTAAATTGTGCTCTCCATTTACCATCCAGTGACACGCACAAACCCGGAGCAGTGGGCAGCCTTAAGCCGTGGTGTCAGAGGTCATGTCGGGATTCGAACCGAAATTCGAATGTGTGTGTCTCCCGTTCTGTGATTGGTCGACCATCCAGCACTGGGATTGGATCCAGCCTGTTTAGAAAACGTATGGACATAAAAGTAGAACGTATCCAAAAACAATCTGCAATCTTGATGCGGTAAAATAAATTGTTGCTCAATTGGGACAAAACCCAGTTTGTACAGTTTTTCAAAATTATCAATGTTTATGACAACAATATTGCTGAATGATATATTTTTATATACTTCATATTCACAATGAGGGCTGCAACCAATCACAACACGGTACCGGTACCAGTTCCTGGATCATTCAGTGTCAGGTCACGCAGAAAAATTAAATGACTGTACTTACTGTAATAATACTTTTATTTAAATTCTGATCTGATACGGAACAAGAATTCATTTAGAAAAATTCTCAACTTGGTCACACGTTACTACTCACAGCTTAGTAGCTCATCTACTAGAGCAGGGGTGTCAAACTCATTTCGCATAGCGGGCCACACACCACTTAAGGAGACGTCAGGCGGGCCGGACCATTAAAATTATACCATACTCTGCATTAAATATCAAAAATATCATGTATTTTCTTTGTTTTGGTGTAAAGAAGCACAAGAACATTAAAAACATTGAATTTTAATGAACTATGCTTTTACAAAACATTCCAAGAATTTCCTCATAATTCCTTACAAATGTGCAATTTACCTTTATCATTCACATTTAGGCATTGCAACTTATCCCACTGATTGTACAAAGGCACACAACTTAAATTGGTAATGAAAAATATAGTATTGCACTTGAGGCTTTTAAAGAACTGAATTTTAAACCACTTATATAAAATATAAATTAAATCCTTGCATACACCTTACAAACTAAGGAGAGTGATATTAAATGTGCAATGAAAGTCACATTCGTAAACTTCATAAATGAAACATGCAATATTTAAATGCAAACAGTATTTAAGCCTTAAATACTGTTTGCATTTACACTATTTATCTATCTTTCTCCGTTTGGAACATTTTGAGTAATGAGGTTGTAGCGGATAGCTAGCGATAACAACTGTTTTCCGTTCTTAACAAGATTCTGTCCGTCTCAGTGATGCAGCGTTCTAATTCGATGGAATCAATGAAATGCAGCAAAAAAATTTTTTTCCAAACAATTCGGCGGGCCTGATCGAACCGCGGCCGTATGTTTGACACCCCTGTACTAAGGTTTTTTTTTACAGGCCCCACCGGGGGCCACCAGGTGGTTTTAAAAATACATCCACCGGGCCATTTGTACTTATTGTCGACCATAGAATTGTTTTTTGTATTTTGTATAATTATTGACAATAAATCTCAACAAAAAATCCAGAATATTTCTTCCTGTGTTTTTATTTTAGACGTTTCTGTTTCTCCCTGCTTCTCCTTCCGAATAGTGGCAAATATGTGTTAAGATAGTTTTTGCACATGTCTTGTCAATAAATCAACACAAAGAAGAGCACAAAAAAATCTCAGTTACAAATCACAAAATACTTTCCTAAATGGCAAAGAGAAAGTCAAAGTGTTCGAAGTGGCTCTGAAAGGCCACCAGTCCAAAATTGCCTCATTAACATAATACACTGTGTGCGCGAAATATCCCTTTCGAAATTTCAAGTTGTTGCCATATGTTGGCAAAAGGTTTGATGAAAAAACATTATAGGAGTTCATGGTAAACACACACGTTGACATGGTGTGATGATGGAGTTTCTGCACAGGCATCATCATACATTTACTGAATGTGGATCCCAAGTACACAATGAAATATATTGTGGCAAAAACGGTTTAATAGAGTTTGCATAAAGGAGCGAGAAGATAAGCAGCTGGTGTGTGTGCGGTAAGTTGTTCTAAAACCACTCTGGTTTCCTGTAGGGAAGTGGGTGAGGAGCTGAGAGACATTCTGAGAACTACTCATTGCTTGCCATTTACTAGAAAGCATCAAGCTCACGGGGTGAACTCTGTGATTTATTGTAAATCCTAGAATATTCAATGTCAGGCGATACAGACGTAGAGTGGCCCAGAATGAAAAATAAAATTGTTTAGAGCTTACCCATCTATGGCCACGATACACCTGAAGCGGGAGTAGCTTGAGTTAGGAGAGAAAAACAAAGGATGAAGAACACAAAAGCCTGAGCACGATCATTCACTAAACTGCACAGAACTGAACCAGTTGCGTACATTTGACATTAAAGCAGTGGTTCTCAAACTTTTTTCTCAAACTGCTTTGACACCTGTGATTCTGTTAAGTTGGTCCGGACCAAGGGAAATAAATTCTCCATTGTTGCTTTTTCTTGCATTTTGGTCAGTTCACACCACACTCTGCTCTCGTTCAAACCGAACCAAAATGCAATAAAAAAAGTATATAAATAGCAACAATATATCAAAATATAGCCCAAAATATAGAAGGTAGTGTTGTCAAAAGTATCGATATTTCGATAAGTATCGATACTGAAAAATCTGAAACGATACAATACTGTGATCCAAAAATATCGATACTATTCGCGCTTCCGGGTCTTCAAGTTTGCGCATGCGCACAAAGCCGATGGCGGCGGTAGATCATTGTACAAGCGCTGATACTAAATCGCGCAAACACCTCGCTAACCGAGACACAGACGTGTAGAAAGAATTTCGGGACGTTAGTAACCGTTTTCATTATTAACATGTATGTTATGAAGTCCCGTTTTGCCCCGTTAACGCGGTCTACCGAAATAGAAAATATTATGCGCGGATATTTCACCCTTTCTCTCAAAAATAAACAGCAGAGACACAAGCGCGGTAATTGAAATAACATTTATGACGTGAACTAAATACTTTCAAAAAACGGCACAAACTAATCTGGTGCTGCTGTCCCGCTCACACACGCAGGCGCAAGAGCGGCTCTCTCTCTCTCTCTCTCTC
>MU204188.1:2732709-2771952 GCA_017309775.1 Paedocypris sp. Pulau Singkep
AAAGTCACATTCGTAAACTTCATAAATGAAACATGCAATATTTAAATGCAAACAGTATTTAAGCCTTAAATACTGTTTGCATTTACACTAACATTTTGATTAATGAGGTTGTAGCGGATAGGTAACGGATAACACCTGTTTTCCGTTCTTAACAAGATTCTGTCCGTCTCAGTGATGCCGCGTTCTACTCCGATGGAAATCCGTCGACAATCAATGAATTGCAGCAAATATTTTTTTTTTTTTTTTTTTTTTTTTTCAATTTTTTCCCCAAACAATTCAGCGGGCCTGATCGAACCTACTTGCGGGCCGGTTCCGGCCCGCGGGCCGTATGTTTGACACCCCTGTACTAGAGCCTCGGTTTATCAGCATTAACTAAAATCAAACTAGTCTTTTTTTTCTTTATTTGGAATTAAAATAGATTAAAGTGAAAATGATTTAATTTCTGAGTAAAAGAGCCAGAGACTTGGAAAAGAAAGAGCGATCTGCGTTTAACAGACAATGGGAAGCTCTGCATGAAATATGAATTTATTTCAACGGGTTGTTCCCACACATCAAGTCGCTCTGCATAAAAACATCTGATGAATTTAGATGAATTGAGGATGGATTTGAAAATCGTATGTTATCTAAGCGAACGTTGAACGAGATATGAGGATTAGTAGAAAGTCAAAAAAAAAAATTTAAATGGTACAGAAACAGGTAGTTGAAAATAAAAAACACAAACTTTAAAATATAACTATTTTTGGAACCACATTATTTCATTATTTCTTTTTTATTATTGTCACTTAAAAAAAACAATTTCTTGATAAAATATGTTGGGCAATATGTTAATTTCTATTGTATAATGTGTTACATAATACGATAAGCATATAAAATGCACATTTCTATTATTTTTTTATTCATGCTCTAACAAATCAATTTCTATTTGCTATAAAAGCTATAGTTCTTGCTTTACAACAATCTAGACAAGAAAATGCTGTATCAGTGAAATAAAAACGAAAACGCTTCTTTCCCACTAATCTAATCATGATGGCTTTATCTCGTCTGCTTTAATTCCCAGTAACATCCACTAGTGGAAAAAAAAAAGAGACAAAAAAAAAGAACATTTTCACAGTTTTGTGCTTTTTTTCCCTGGGACTCGAACCAACAGCTTTGATGTTGCGAACACCAGCTCCACAATCCTATACCGACAGGCGATTCAAATCTAGCCGTTTCCATGACAACAAGAGCATACAAACGCGCAGCATGGCACGGTCCAGTCAACACTGAGGTAAAGACGCAGTTCTTTTGGGTTCAAGACCAAAACTCGCTAAAGAAATACGGCAAAACATGGTTAAGGCACAAATCAGTCACCGCATCGATCTTTTCTCACTGGAGAGGAGGTTCATAAAACATTCCCATGAGTTTCGTCAAGTTTGACGGTATAATCACTGTTGACACGGTGGCCTCGCTGACAACGACTCGGCAGATTATCGATCCGAGGAAAGTTTTTCACCGGTGGAAAAGTTGTTTGTGTCGGCTCGAGCAGGCCAAACGCATCAAGACGAGGAAATGAAAGATCTGCACACCAAAGAGAAAGCGTGTTTGAAGACGGCCAATCAATAATTACAATTCTCTGGCGCCGACTCCTACGATAGGTCAGATTCTGCATCCTGGAAGAGTCAACGAAAAACTAATTCATTCAGAGTCGGAAACATACGTTCACAGGAAGTCCGATATTCACGTAGGTTTGACCGCCCGAGGCTGCGGCCTATCAAGAACGCACTGGAAATTAAATCATGGCGTCTGAGCTAGAGGCTTGAATCTAGATCATTCTTGCACATAAACAAATTGTAAAAAGACAAAAAAAAAAAAGAAAAGGTTCAGCCGAAATCTCTTGCCGACCATAAATATTAAAGAAGTAATATGGGGATAAAATAATAAAAGTAATTAGGAAATAAATACTTGGGAAATTAATTAATTAACAAAAATAAATTCAGTATTATTAATAAATAATTCATATCAATAGGAAATAAATAATTAAGGATAAAATATGAGGATTGCTCAAAATATGAAAGAAAAAAAAACATTGGTGAAGGAAAGAAAAAAAAATGATTCCACCATACTTTACATGAATTTTGTAAATGCATTTAGACTTTTGAGCTCTGATCTTAAGAAAAACAAACCACAAATTAATAAATAAACAGATTATTAGTGACTGTTATATTAGGTTACTATTATGCAGTATGTTTTGTAAAAATTTAAAATTTGTGATTTTGTTATATTTTGATATATAATATTGTGAATTTGTGATATTGATTTTTTTATGTGATAGCAACTATAATGGGCCCTACATTTATAAATAAATATATATATTTGTATAAATATGGCTATATGTCGATGGAAGCTTGTATCTTTTTGTCAGATCAGGTTATTTAGTGATGAGAAGTTCGGATTTTTTAATCTGATCGGGCTATATAGTGATAGAAGTTTTAAACTTTTACAGGATCAGTTTATATATTGATATAAAGTTTAGATCTATTCATCGAATCAGGTTGTATATGGAAGTACGGATCTATTTATCGGATCAGGCTATAAAACGATGGGAAGTTTAGATCTATTTATCGGATTAGATTATATAGTGATGGGAAGTTCGGATCTACGTATCGGATCAGATTATATAGTGATGGGAAGTTCGGATCTTTAATCGGATCAGGCTACACATGTGTTTTCCAAAAAGCTGGATCTTCATAACTCAAACAATAGAGAGATGTTGTAAACATGCCTCTCCACCTTCTGCCATCTCCATCTGACTCCCCCCGTTTGTCCTGTGATGATGATGACCACTCACACCTCTCCCTGGAACCACTGGAATAATGTTTGTGATGCTACGTGCGAGTGATGTTCACCAGAAAGACGGAGGAGACAAACGTCCCAAGAGTCTCCACGAGGGAACGACACACACACACACACCCGAGAACATCTCCACACAAGCGAGCTCCAGAGATAAAGCTTCCATTGATGTCTCCTGGCACCAGGTTTCAGCCAAGAGTGATAAGAGAAGGACTAATCTGCGTTTCCCATCAATGATAATGTGCTCGGGGGAAAAAAAAAGCTGAAAAGGACTTGAAAGAGCATGAAAATGTCCTGCTTTTTCACCATTTCCACAAACCATCCTGGAGAGTTTAAGTTGACGTGTCTTCCAGAAATAGCCATCGACGCTTCAAGCTTTGCCTTACGCTAACGACAAAGGCAAAGAGAATCTGGATCTGGTTCAACATGGCAAGTGACTAAATGAGTTTGGCTTCCCGCTGCGGATGGTGAAAATGTACACGAGTTACTTTATTCTGAGAAGATGCTCATCGGACAATCACGTGTCACATGTTTTGCTTGGTGCACATGACAACACAAACATCCCAGAAAACTGACCACAATAAAAGATACACAACAATCTGGAATCTACAGTATCACGGAATCTTCTGGGAAACCATGAACCATTCCTATTAGAAATTGACATTTGGAAGCAATGTAATCTTTGTGAAAGATGAAATGTATTAAATGTGTGAATGTCATTTCTAATATTATATTTATGGGATTCTTTGATTATTAATTTTAGATTTATATATTCTTTTAAATTATTTTATTTTATCTTATCTTATATATCATTTATTAACTCGTATCTTATATATCATTTATTTCACTCATGCAAATAAACAACTAAGATGATTTTCATAGGCAGAAACGTTTCTTTCAATCGCCTGATCAGTAGAAAAACCCCAAGGATGTTGGTTCAATGCCCAAAGAAATCAGAAAGTTGCTCCGTGTTCTGTAAATCGAAAAGTTTGTTTGAAAAGAGCGTAATCAATCTTCCTTCCGTGAATTTATTGTAAAGCCGAGCAGCGAAACCACCGAGCGGTTCATGTCGGCGTGAACACAATCGCCACGACAAGCCTGAATCAGACACGCGGCCATTGACGAAAACTCAATCAATCTGGCACCGTGAAACGTCCTAGTTTGTTACAATGCGGCGGAGAAATTAACCGCAGTACGGTTCACTTTGTGACAGATGGCCGTGTGTTTTTCAGCACAGATCTGAAGGATAAGAGCTCACATCCTGATTAATTATTCACTAAATACACGTTTCTCGGGAGAATTCATAGAAAAAAAAACTGTTTCCACGTGCCTGGGCTTCTCACGTTTTTATGCTTTACTTTTAACAACTATTTTAATTACTGACCCTGGAGCAGAAGTGTCACTAAAGCACTTCGATTTTTTTGTACTAAAATGGTAGACTTATTCAAAATCTTATTTTTATATATATATAGAGTTTTTATTGCCATTTAATTTTTACCATTTTTATTATGCATTGTTTGATCCATTTTATTAAGTATTGTTTTATATTGTGTTGTTTTTACTGTTGCTTTATTCATCCTTTAAAGTATTGCACTTCAGTCAATTACAGTTGTTTTTTAAGTGCTTTTTAAATAAAGTCTGATTGATTGATTGATTGATTGATTGATTGATTGATTGATTGATTGATTGATTGATTGATTGGTTGATTGGTTGATTGGTTGATTGGTTGATTGGTTGATTCTGATTCTTTAAAAAAATTGTATTAAAATGAACAATACAAATTTTGATTTCGCATTGACTTTTATAAATGGTTATGCCCTACAAATTGATTCTCGTTTAAGACTATAACTAGTGCAACACATTTGTCAAAAACTTATAAAATAAAAAAGGAGTAAAAATTTTATTTAAAGACTACACAATGTAATAAAAGAAAAAGGGTTAAGTGGAGAGTTTTGTAAATATGGTGAGTTTTGAAAAGAAAAAGGTGAGTTTTGTAAATATGGCCACTAGGGGCAGTATCTAAATTGTGCTGTGATCTAATCATCAAGTGACACACACACAATCCTGAGGGGTTTGGACTCAAATTTTCTGTCAAAATTTCGACCTGCCGCACCTTAGACACAAGTCAAATTGAAAATTGATTCTCATTAGTCAATAACTTGTGCAATACATTTGCCAAAACATATATAAAATAAAAAAGGAGTAAAAAAAGGCTTCTAATTAAAAGAGTACACAATGTATTTATATTAGTATAAGAAAGCGAGTGAGTAAATTTTGTAAATATGTCCACTAGGTGCACTTCTAAAGACTTTTTTTTTTCTCAAATGAGCAATTGATTTTCCCACATTTATTTTATTCACTTGCCACATGTATTGATATAAATGATCTACATCAACTAATATTTTTGAGAATTTCCCAATTCCAAAATTGTAGGTAAATTTTACTCATTTACAAATATTTACTAATTTACAAATTTCACTTGATATTATTTACTCATACTCACAACCTCAGGCCTAACTGTGTGTTCTGATTGAAAAAATAATGATGAATTTGGACCACTACTAATGAACATGGGACCCCTGTATATAAACAGCGGGGGTCCTGATGGACACCTAGTTCGGTGACCTGACCAATCAGTGTCTGGAGAGAACATCCCAGCCGCCTGGGGGGACGTCAGATGGACCTGCTCCACCAATGGGGTGACACTTGTGCTCCACTTGCTTAGTGAGTGGAAGAGCGGCGAATGGTTTTTACCGCTCACGATTCATCATCCACACAGCGGAATGGCGCGTCGTGTTCCATCTCGGGTAGCGAATGAAGCGCCGCCGCATACTGTGACAACGAAATGGCATCTGCGGGTTTTAATGCATCGTCTCTTGGGGAAGCGACTCCAGATTAGCAACCAGCTATGAGACACGCGGCGGCTGATAAATACTTTTAATTGCAAATGATGTTCAATCGGCCTGGAAGAGATCAGGAAACTCGCTTTTCTCGGCAGCAGAGACTCTCAACGCAGCTTTAAAGGCCAAACAATGAGAGGATTCAGCGACGACTGGGACCAGCGAGCAGACAACAATGGCTAGGAAACAAAGCCTTTTAAAAGAATTGTCTCCTTTAAAAATACCTAGAGAGTTTTGATGCATGTTGAAATATACTTTTGTAAATAAACAGCTTAATAATCATACAGGTTTCGCTCTGCAAAAATTGCGTTAGTTGTGCCGCATTTTACACGTAATCCATCTAATCCGTCCCATGACTTCATTCAAAGACAAAACATTTTTATAAAGGATAAAGTATTGGTAATAAATTTAAATTTAAAAAAAATGTTACAAAGCGGTTGTTTTGTTTGGCAGGTGTTTATAAAGATACAGTATATAATGATTTACGGACAATCTCACATGAACGGTTACCGCCATCTTGAGACGTCATACAACATTTCAATACAAAATGATACAAATCCCTGAGATTTCCAAAATATTGTGAGAACGGTGAGATTACGTATTTTGCGCGACGTTTTTACGGGAGAGAGAGAAAAATTTATTAGGGTTTTATTTTATGTTTTGGAAGCAGGATCTCTGAAACTAACTAGTGTTTTTGTTGTTTTGGTTAATTTGATGCGAAACAAAGACGTGTATTAAACAACCGTTTTATACACGTCTGGACTCTCATCTCCTTGCATGCTAGCGGTAAGAAAAAGACGCGTATGACGAAAATATTTTGGAACTTGGGACGACATTTTCGTAGCGACGCATTTTAATTACTCTTTTTTGTTATCATTCGTAAGTCGGGGTACCACTGTACGCATATGAATATGAGACTTCCTGTGGCTCATGTCAAGAACATGTGAGGAACACAAGATCCAGGACAGAATTTTCATCACTTAAGAGAAAACAGCCAATGATTGCACCTTGTGCCCTGTGCAACATCACTGACAAGCAATATTAACCAATCATAGCCCAGCGCTGTCACACTATCCACATATGGTCGTGTCAGGTACAGCCAAACATTAATCAACATTCAGTCATAAGAAGAGAGGGAAGGGGGGAACGAAAGAAAGAAAGAAAGAAAGAGTAAAGGACAGATAAGGACGAGAGAGAGAGAGAGAGAGAGAGAGAGAGAGAGAGAGAGAGAGAGAGAGAGAGAGAGAGAGAACAAACAGAGAAGAGAAAAATGATTGGAAAAAAAAGAAAGACAGAGAGAGAAGAGAAAGATAGATGAAATAAAATGAAAAAGGCTGACAAACAGAGAGCCAGAGAGAATCAAAACAGAGGCAAAAGAAAAATAGAGGCAAAGAGAGAGTGGAAAAAGAGCAAGAGAATGAATTGGTGAGAAACACAGAAAATGATAAAGAAAGGGACAGAGAGAATGAAAGCAAGAGAGAAAAAAAGTGAAACAAGAGAGAGCAAGAGAGAAGGATGAGAATAAATGAGGAAAAGAGACCAAAATAAAAGTAGTGAGAGAGCATGAAAAAGTGAAAGTGCAGCAGTGACAAACACGAAAAGACAGACAGAAAGATAGAGAGACAAAGAGAATGTCTGAGAAACTCCACGGAAATGAGAGAGATAGAATGAAAGAGAAAGAGTGAAAGAAAGAGTGTGTGATGCTTTTATAGAAAAAGGTAAGTTCATGTTTACTATTCTCATCTGAAGAAAAAGACAGCAATCGTTCAAATAGTTATAAAAAAAATTAGCAATAAGTGAAGCCGCGGATCGTCGGGTAGGAAACGGCAGATCGACACAGATTAAACGCAGATTAACACATGCAGATGGCGCATCTTTCCTTCATCCATTCATACATCCATCTATAGAAGAAACAGGAGAGAAGGATCTTCGCCATGTAAAGACACACATATGAAAGAAAAAGATCCCGCGAAAAAAAACGAGAGATGGTATACAGACGCCGATCCGCGGGAAACGCAAATTAACGTCTGTCACGGAGAAAACACACGTAAAAGCCAAAGGGGGAAAGACGGTGTTAATCAGCTCGCAAGTTCAGTCGCTGCTAATTAAACGCGTCGTAAATAACTATCGGATTCACGCCTGAACAGAAGGAGAGTCACCGAGGTTGAAAAAACAACATCGGTAAAACACAAGATCACGTCAAAAGTCCATTCACATTTAAACGGTAGTGACGAGATTTTGGTACGGAATCAGATTAGTGCCAAAAATATCAAACGTAAATTTAAAAAGAAACGAACGAAAATTATTTCATATTTACGTTTGTTTTTCTTGCGCACTCTTCACGCTTTTGTTTGAAACCCGCTTCAGATTTTCACATTCTTATCAGCCAATCAGAATAAGGGCCGCCCCCACGTGAAGCTAGTGCCAGAAGTCCAAGCGAAAAAATTGAAAGGAACGAAACAAATCTGAGGCGAAAAAGGTTTCAAACGAAAACGTGAAGATTGCAAGCGCAAAATAAAAAAAAACAAACATAATGTGAAGCGTTTTCATTCGTTTCTTAAAAATGTACGTTTGATATTTTTGGCTGATTCCATATTTTGGGCCCAGCCAATCGAAACCCAGCTTGACGGATTCGGAATAATAATCCCGAAACGCTCCTTTATTCCGTCTTAAACGCGGGGCCAGAAGTTCGCTGGCAGGAGAGCAGCCCTACTTCACTTGGCTTGATATTTATATAACAGTCAGAACTGGGTCATTATGACAAGCCGCGCATCACGTCTCTTTAACCGCCACGCCAACATTTGACAAACCAGTGCGTGTCCATCAAGACGCCATAATCCACCACTGGATCCGCTCGGTAGAAAGAGAAAATGTTTACCAGTTAAAAAGGCCACATTTGGGAATGCGCTACAACAAAGCGGCAAATTATCCAAAATGTGAATTAACGACATCATTATAATCGCATTTGATGACATATTTGCGCTTTAGATTGGCTTTAGTTGGATTTGGCCAATCAGAAGATCATCTGATCCCAGTCCAGCCCAGTCATCTGAACCACTTTATTTCTGGGTCATGGAGAGCAGGAGCTCATCACGGCACCTAAATTGGAGACACGCCCTAAATTGGTCAACCAATCACAGAGCGACACATTCACACTCTCACTCACTTCATTTGCAGCTCTCCTGCATGTTTTTGGACTGTGGGAGGACACTGGAGACCCCGAGGAAACCCACGCAAACTCAACACAGGAAAAACTCCACTGTACGGACCAACTCTCCAGACCCTGATGGCCACAAGCCAAAAGTCGATAAATATTCTGCAATCCAGCGCTGGAGCTCATCCCCCCCGATAATTGCTTGCATCATGTTGGTTTTCTCTGGGGAGCCGAGATGCTTTCAGAAGCTCCGGCCTTGAGAACGGAGGTTTTGTTCAGACACGAGTGACAAACACCGCACATGCATCATCACTGTTGTAAACTCAGAAACGCCTCTTCAAATTCCTGCACATCGTGATCCTGCATTCGCTGACGGATCCTGATCTCCGTTTTTAGCTGATGACGTGGTTTAGGTTCATTTAACATATCTAACAACCCAGTCTGGGTCTTTCATTGATGAGGTTTTTTTTTCTCCTCATAGAGGGTTTACTCAGAGTTTTCGGTTTCCAACATAAGACACTCAGGAGAACTGGAGTTTGAAAAATTGTGTGAGTGTGAACGTGTGTGAGTCTGTGAGTTGTGCTCTGATTGGTTGGCAAACCAATCTTGGGCGTGTGCTTGCTGTATTCAGGTGCATAGTTGGCCTCCTCGTGACTCAGAAATGTAAAAAGCAGTTGAGAAAATGACTGACTGACGTATCAAACAATTACTATTGAACTGTACTGCTAATTCTTGAACATTTTAATTTTATAAATTGTCAATACGACTCCACTTGCTTTTAGTGGAACAGACACAGCTGCAATGATTGTCAAATTGCAAAGTGGCATTTAAACCAAAACGTCTAAAAATAAAAACCCACGACCAAAACAAAAGTGGCTGCGATGAGGGAACGTCAGTCTCGATTTGCAAGAATCCCGAAATCGGCTTCACGTTTTGCCCACGCGGAACAGCGCCCGACGTTGGGCGGAACGAGCCCCGCCCCTCGCGCGTAACTCCGCGATCCCTGCCACCCGAGTCAAGCATGCGTTACTCGTTCCTTTGACACGTTACACGGCGTCCGATTAGACTGTAACTACCGCGGAGCTGATGGATTAGTAGAATCGTTGCAATTTTTAGTATATGTGCTGATGGATTCCAATCAGACGCCTAAGTGTGCAGATGTGGATCGCAGTTACGCGTGGAAAAATGCGCAGACGTGTATCGTCTGCGCATTTTTCCACGCGTAACTGCGATCCACATCTGCACACTTAGGCTGCGTCTGCGCATTTTTCCACGCGTAATTGTGAGCCACATCTGCACGCACGCGCACGCTCGCGGGCGCGCGCCGGTGTGGCGTTGTTTACACTCACCTTGCCTCACACACTTGAGCCGGAACGGGTCTTTGCAGTGCTTGATGACGGCCAGAACATCCCTGGTGGTGAGCCCGGCCACCGGCGTCTCGTTGACCTCCAGCAGCAGCTCGTCCTGGGACAGCTTGCCGCTCTGGAGGGCCACCTTGCCCTGCCTCACCTCCCCGAAATAGGGGAAATTGCCATTCTCGGCGCCCCCCCTCAGGTCGAACCCCAGCTCGCCCTCCTTACTCCGGGCGAGCAGCGCTTCGTGGACTTTGCTCGTCCAGTGGTTCTTCTTCTTCAGACTCTTGGACATGGTGTGTGGGTCGCGCCTACTAATGGACTCCTCCTGCTCGATGGCACCGCATCCCTGCCCCGCGTGCGCCCGTCCCGAGGCTCCGTCCTCAGTTACTCCGGCTCGTAGTGTCCATGTTGCACGCCGAGAAGCTGCAGCGGCGCTACGCAACTGTACGAGGAGCACGCGCGCTCGCGCACTGACTGGCGAGTGACCCGGATGTGATGTCTCGAGGAGGAGGAGGAGGAGGCGGCAAAAATGCCAGAGGAGGACCAGCGTAAGGAGGCGCGGTGCGTGCGTGATGGCGGGGGTCGCTGATCTCTGACTCGGGGGGACACGGGGTTCATGTTGAGTCTAGAATTGAAAGGTTTCGTTATATTAATGATAGTCGTCGATTTTGACCGAATGAGAAAAACCGAATCGTGCAAACAGTTCGCATCATTTGCACGGCAACGTCAAATACAGCATGAAACAACATCTATAAGTGGTGTTTAAATGCTATACATGTTGTTTTTAACGCAATGCTGTCGTTAAAATTGCGTTAGAAACGATATTTACACGCCCAATGCAATCATTAAGTTGGTATACTTCATGACTCGGGTTTGAATTTTCGTAAACCTAATTTGCGTTTAAAAATGCTCGTGGGGGGGGGGTCTAGTATGTTGTTAAAATCGATAGCTGAGCGCCTTCAACGCTCTGTAACTCATAATTGCGTAACGTGCGTGTTTTCCCGCCTTTTCTCTTAATTGACGTGATTTTCGTTATGTACATGTCAGTCAAACTCAAATGTGCTTTTCTTTGAAACCTTCATAAGCACCAGTATAAATAGCATCCAGTACCTTCAGCATCCTGCAGATGGCAAATACATGTAGTTGACGTGTGACGTAAGCGATGTGGATCATTTCCCAGTTCATGCAGCGTTCACTTTTTAATGAATCGATTTCTTGCGGAATGTTCAGTATTATCGTCCAGCATATGCTGAAGTGAAACGTGTTTATGACATTTAAAAAAATGAGTTTCTTGCCAAGTTAAACCATACACTTGTCAATAACACAATTTATTGCATGCGAAATTAAAGTAAACATTCACGTTTAAATGCTTAAAAAGATGCGCTTTAATAGTACAAATTAACAGATATAATTACTATTAGACGGTAATTATACAACATATACAACAAAAATATTTGAAACATATTGAAAAATACATATAATACAATTATATGAGGATTATAAGATTAGAGCAGATATCATATTTAAGAAGATTACATGTATCCTATAGTGATGCTTTAATCTCACAATAGGCTGGATTGTACTAGATTTACAGCAGTGTGGCTGCTATACACAGTACTCATGACTAGTAGTAACTAACAACGTACAGCATGTGTTAAATAAGGCATGTCCAAGAGTTTCAAGTATAGTTTATTTAGAAAGCACTTTTCAGTCACGGGTAGTTTTAAAGCATTCGTACAAAATGAACAAAAAAGGGTGTAATTGAACTACTGTGACCAGTGAGCAAGCATATTGGTAACAATGTCTAGGAAAACAAAAACCTAGATGAAAAAAAGTAAATCTTTGAAAAAGAGTCTTACCGGTGCCAGTTTTCTCTACCATAACTTTATGGAATTTATGAAGCCTCTTACGTGATGGAGGTTGGAGAATGCCGTCTCTCTTCTGAGTGGTCCAGAAGAGACTCCATCCTTCTTACTATGGCCCAAGCATCTATTATATGGCAGATCAAAGGAGACAGGACAAGGCCTGGTGGCGTCTGATGAAGTTAGCAAAGGTCTGCTGGAGAAGAGGATGGATTTTGTCCTCACAGGAAGTCGCTATGAATCACCTCACAAGAGCTCGGAGAGATTAGTCAAATAAATGTAATCTTAATCTCGTCTTAAAATAGAGTCTGAGGCCATGTGGAGATGATATAATGAAATGAATGGTGATTCAGAGCAAGAAATGAGTTGCATGAATGGGAAGTGGAATCTGCTCGGGAGCGCGGTTTCACATTTCAAATGCGTCACAAAATGCAAATCCAGATGAGCAGGCGCCATGACGGGATCAACGTGAAATACGAAAAATGGATGCAGTGACAAATAGTGCGTCTTTTGAATTGAAAATCATTCAACTCAATCATCTGAATGACACACATGACCAGAAAGAAGAACTTGAGCTTGATGGCGGCAAACCAACATCTACCCCCGTTTGTCACAACCACCAGGGGGCAGCGTTTGCAAGATTTACATATTACATGCACAACTTTTTTAATTTATTTTTTAAAATAGAGCATTCAAGTTGATTTAAATGACACTAAAACAACTCCCCCTCCTCCCAAAAAAACCACACAACCCTAAATTTCATGATGCCGTCATGTCTGCAGCATTTTATTAGCAAAATAGTGGATATTAGTCAACGCTCTTTCCCATCCAATGGGAGCCTACACGCAAGGAAATTTAAAACCTTTTCAACAAGTCGTACATGTTATTACCAGAAAATACAGACTTTAGTTGTACTGCCACGTTAAAAGATTCGTGACGCATGGTGTGAAAAAGTACAGGTGTCAAGACTCAGAGGGAGAAAAAAAAAACCCAAAACAAACTCTTTGGTCCCTAAACAGAACAAACCGTGACCTTTGATCGATATTGACATATCACTCCATTTTGCGCCGAGATTAGCAGGTGCACGCTGCGCGATTCTTTAGCTGAAGTCCGTCTCGCCACACACTTTCCATCATTCCAAACGCAGGCAAATCGGACGAGCTTTGCTCACGACAGCAGAAGGCGAACCGTGTGGAGCGTCTGCTGCCGTTCTGGCCGCAATAAAAAGGCTTTTGTGTTTGGCTTGGTTGTCAGTAAACTGTAGGTTGCATGAGATTTCAAACCGGCTTTTGTTGTGACGAACAAAAAAATAAAAAAAAAGTTACTTGCAAGACAAAATGTTCCCATCAACCTTCCGAATGATAAATAGGGTTTTGAAAAAGAGCGGCGGAATTAAAGTCAAACAATGGTTGGAAATTCCCAGCGACGGTTAAAAAGTTGAACAAATATTTTACACAGAAGGCTCTTTTTTTTTCTTTCTCTAAAATGTCTAAAAATGTAAAATGCTTGAAGAACATAAATTAAAAAGTTAAGAAACTTATCACGGGTTCACGCCATCCCGCCGGACCCCCAAAAACTCGTCGGCCGTTGAGCTGAAAAAAAAAAGAAACAATTTGTAAACAAAAGCCTGCGTGACGACAGCAGACGTAGACGTGGTTGGTCTTACCTCAGAGCGGATGGATCTAAAACAGGCCGCAGTCTTTCAGGTTGTTTTTGATGATGACGTCGGTGACGGCGTCAAACACAAACTGCACGTTCTTGGTGTCGGTGGCGCAGGTGAAGTGGGAGTAGATCTCTTTGGTGTCCTTCCTCTTATTCAGATCCTCAAACTGACACTGGATGTAGGCCGCCGCGTCCTCGTACGTGCTGGATCCTGGAGAAGGAAGGAAGCTTCATCACTGACCAGGAACATACTCAAGCACCCCACACATTTTTCATGCACAAAAAAAAAAAAAAACCTGGCTAGATACTTTTTATTCTTTTAACAAACCTAACTAGTGACTTGTAACACTTCGAGTTGCTTTACTTGGATAATGTTTCTTTATTTCTGTTAATAAAAGCATATATGTATGTCTACCTATCATTATTTAATGAAAGAAACGAGGGCACAATGCAGAAACACACCGCTACATAAAGACAACATATTTCCATTTATTTCTGACCTCAGTCTGATCTCATGACTGGAAATGTGCGTTTATTTACGCGCATTAATGAAATGCGCACATATCATTTATGCGACTAGCAAGTTACTGTTTTTTATTATTTATGTTCATATTCTGAATATTTAATTCCATTTTTGATCTTTATATTTTGTAATAAGAGGGAACTAAAGCCAGTCTGACTACATTTAATTCCTTGTTGTCACGTGCAAACTTGGCCATTAAAATTGATTCTTATTCAAGCACCCCAAGTTTTGACTCCAAAAACTGGAGAAAATGCGATAGTAATATGGAGTAAATGCCGAAGGTTTCTGACGGATTGATTATGGAGAACTTAGAGGGTTTGTTTTCCGAGGTAATGATAAGATAAATCTGAATAAGCAGCATCTGGGTTCATACCAGCGTACTCGGGAAAACAGATAGTGAGCGGGCTTCTTTTGATCTTCTCCTCGAACAGATCCTTCTTGTTGAGAAAGAGAATGATGGAAGTCTCCGTGAACCACTTGTTGTTGCAGATGCTATCAAACAGCTTCATGCTCTCGTGCATTCGGTTCTGAAACGAGAAGAGAAAGGTTTGACGCGATGAGCCTCAAACGCCGGAAGATTCCACGTCCTCACCATCTCCTCGTCTTCGGCCAGGACGAGGTCGTAATCGCTGAGAGACACGCAGAAGATGATGGCCGTCACACCCTCAAAGCAGTGGATCCATTTCTTTCGCTCCGATCTTTGGCCGCCGACGTCAAACATTCTGAGAGATGAGATATCATGGGTGGTGAAAAGCGTTATGGGATAGTCACATACACACAAGGGAATTGCATTTGCGCATAACTCAATGTTTCAAAATAGTGCAACATAATAGATTTTTTAAAAAAAAGTGAAGTCTCAGTCAAACTCAAATGTGCTTTTCTTTGAAACCTTCATAAGCACCAGTATAAATAGCATCCAGTACCTTCAGCATCCTGCAGATGGCAATATCACATCGCCGAACAAATTTACCGCGGTAGAAAAACATGCCGACTTGTCGCACACAATCCCAATGTAACGAGTAACGGTGAGTGTCCACTCAATTGTAGTGGACTAAAGAGTACAGATACTCAATCACAAATGTAATCAAGTAGAGAGTAAAAGTTACTTACATATTTAACACTCAGTACAACAACAAAGTAGCCAAAAACAACTTAAGTAACAAAGTCCATTAACTCAAGTACTTTACACCAGTAAATTGTGAATGAACACAATATCACTTTAACCAAGTACATTTGTTTCGGCAAGTAAACTAATTAAGCCGTGGATCTGACAGAAACAGACTGATTGTGCCTGGCTTAATCGGGGTTAATCTAGTTGCTCTTAATCTATCAGGCCTTAAAAGGCTGTAACGTCCCGTTTTACTAACCCCGGTGGTCTAGAACCGCTTCAGTTTTGCGACACTCACTTGAAATGAAGGTCTTTGAAGGTGAAGTGGGTCTCCACTATGCCGGTGGTCTTCACCCTGGTCCTCAGCACATCTTGTTGTGTGGGGACATAGGACGTACTGGATATTCGGTCCAAATCATTCAAGTAGCTAAAGAGAAAGAGAACAAATCACACATTACACTTCAAATGTAGAAAAAGCCACCATGTGGATACAGTTACACACTCATTCCTTTTATTTTCCAATACGCATACACACTTTAATACAGTGTAACACGCTTGTTTTCTTACAACTTTTAATGCCGACAGAAACATTGCTAATAGAACACAGATAGTGTTATAACAGACTGAACTAAGAAGTGCCCCGGGTTTAATTCCTTACATTAAATGAAGTTAGAACACAAAGTTTGCCTATAATGTAATTAAAGTCTACTATAATGTGGCCCCCCCAATATCCGTCTGGACACTAGAAAATACCGTGATATGAATTTTAACTCATACCGCCCACCCCGACAGCAGACATTGGGCGTTATATGCAAAAACGAAGGTTTTGCTGCATGCCTCCAGAAGATGGAACACATTTGTGTTTGGGGAACGTTTGCATAAAGCATATTTGAATCATTGGCCCGATGGAAGCAAAAACCTCAAATACGTTTCACGCCACTGTAATAGAAGCTCGGGGTGCCATAATGATGCAAGCGGTGGGAAGGACAGGATGTGGCGCGCTCACTATGAGGCCGAGTCGTTCAGCTGGTATTCTCTGGAGCGGCTGAAGCAGGCCTGCACTCCTCCGTCCTTCCACAGTCTCTGGATGATGCCGGACAGCTCTCCCGTCATGTAGCCCTCGTCCGCGGAGCCCGCCAGAACAAACAGCTGCCTTGCGTCGTCCTGCAACAGCCAATCGGACGCTGCCGTGTCACGACTGCATTTTGACGGCGCAGAACTCGGCACTCACGGCTCGCATCGTGTCCGCAAAGTCGATTTTCAGGCGGCCCATGGCTCGTATGATGGCGATGATGGACTGGATGGTGTTGCTGTAGACCACCGCTCTGTACTGCTTGCACTCCTCCTCCGAGTATCCCGCCTCATGGATGATTCTGGCGGAGGGAACGGGAGTCAATCACAACGTTATTGGCAGAATTTGTTTTTTTATGCCACCTTAGCATCAATTGCTATGCTAATGGCAACATGGTCTTTACTGCTCACAATTCTGCACTTCAAAAAGAAACACATCCTTATAACAGCCAATAAATAGCATTAGACACACAACATTTCAATAGAACTTCTAAAAGTTAGATAAAATCCTTCATGTCGATTTGTTTATAATTGTAAAAGAACTTTTAAAAATGTCGGTTAAAATATTTACATGGTATCCAATTCCACATCTGATAAAAACTTGATCGTTTCGGTTATCGAGACAATAGATTAAACTTTTGTTTACAGGTGGGTTCACTTCAAAAAATTTGTTATTTTAAACATTCATCCCAATCACGTTGCCACACAAGCCATTCCCAAGGATCTACATGACCTGAAGGCCTCAGTCACAAGGTTTACAGCATGCAAAGGATGAGATGTATGGAACAATTTTCCAGAAAACATCTGTGCAAAGAGTCTTGTAATTTAAAACACTGCTAAAAACTGTGTTTCGACAGCTTGTCACTTTTTGTCCATATTTTCTGAATGACACATTTTTATAATTGGGTTCCCACAATCTCATCTCTCCATTTTCTAAATGCAAAGTTAAATGTAAAAAAAAAAATGTATAAATAAAATATGAATTTGAAATAAAATCAAATTGGAAGGTAAATCAATAGTATATGTATATGAGTTATTTGCACCAACATTACCAGACAACAGGAACAATTGGGTCACACAATACAGAGAAGAGGGAAGAAAAGACGGAGTCAGACCACATCTAATTACTTGTTTGTCATGCACATACTTGGCCAAAAAAGCTGATTCTGAAAAATAAATTCCCGTCTATTAATTAAGAAAAATTTTATAAAAAAAAAAACTTAAAAGCCCATCTTGTGATGTAAGAAGAGTTTATCTGAGACTTGATATGTTGGCCCAAAAAAAGGCGAACACTAGGGCTTATTTTCAGAGAAGGTCTTATACTGACAATTAAATGTATTAATCAGCACAGCATAAAAGTTAAATTAAATCCACTGTTCCATCACAGAGACGAGAGACTCACTTCATCTGCTTGACAATTGTACTCTTTCCAGATTCACCAGCCCCTGAGAAAAAGAGAGAAAGACGTGTTAGCCAGATGGACACACACACACACGCATTCCAGATTCTTCACTGCTCTGGGATTTAACACGCATGGCTCGTGCCAGTTCAGACAGTTCTCGCGAGAAGATATAGAATGTTTTTAGATTCCATTAAAAAAAAAAAAAAAGTCTTGCCCTCGAAAATCTTGTCCAGATACATTCCCACTACAGTAGGTGACGACAGAAAATAAAAATGAATGAAAAACATCCGTCAAGAGCTTTGGGGGAAAAAAAAAAAATCGTGCCTTTTTCCGGCACGATTGAATCAAACGCAAGAAAATGATCAAAACATTCCAGAAACAACAAAGGCGGCACAAGTTATTTTTACGCTTCCATCCCAACCATCAACTCATTACAGTAAGACCACAGATGTCCAGCAGCCAAGGCTCTGAAAGAATATCATTAATCCATTTGCTGAACGTCTTCAGTAACCTTCTCAGTTGTGGTGGAGAACATCCCAGCGGGAGAACAGCGTTCTCTTCTGGTCTAACAACACAAACATGGCAATTAGGCCACATCAGCATCTCAGATTTAAACTGTGAGGAGGCCAAACACGGGAGAGCTGGGCATCTCCAGAGATCCCAAACCTCCCACAAGAGGCTGCTGGTACGTCACGCTCATCCTCAACGTCAATCATCTTCCACTAAGAGCTTCCATGGAGGAGGTGTAGAAATCATGGAGAATTTATCAGAAAAGCAAGACTAGATTCATCAAAATTAGAATATAAAAAAAAATAAAATAGCTAAACAAAATATAGATGTATATAAATGATAAAACAAACCATAAACAATCAATATTAACCATTTTTATGACTTTTTTGCAATGTTTATCTGTTGGGCATTATTGTCATTTGTGTGTGTGTGTGTGTGTGTGTGTGTGTGTGTGTGTGTGTGTGTGTGTGTGTGTGTGTGTGTGTGTGTGTGTGTGTGTGTGTGTGTGTGTGTGAATTTTACACCTGAATTTTCACCTGAAAATTTATCATCATCATCAGCATTATTATTAAGCATTGTGTTGAAAAAAATGACAGAATTTGACCAATTGACAGATGATTCATAAAGAGCTACATCATCTGATGGCCTCAAGCACAAGGTTTTACCTATTCATCTAAAAACTCAAAACTGTTATAATTTGCTAACGACAACAGCATCGACAAACTCAGCTCGCCATTATCTAAATTAAATGTTAAAGGTTTAAAATTGTAAAAGAAAAACAAAAAAACATCATGTCATATTTGGTTTTATACATGCATATAAAATAATTCTAAACTAGATTAATTGAATGCCCAAGATCGTTTTTGTTTGCCATTTTTAAGTAGCTGAGTGACATGCAAATCCACTCCCTGACACAAGGAGGCATATATTTACGCTTGTAACACCCGCGGGTCAAAGAGTAAAGCAACACAAACATACAGGCCATGGTCACTTTTCTTTAAAACACAAAAACATGGTTACTTTAAGACCTATTCCACTCCATTTGGTTTGTCTTTGACCACAGAAATCATCGGATTGTGTTCCGCTTTATTTCATGCTCTCCTGATTGTGCAACTCATTCCTTTCTATTTCAGGCCTTAACTCCTTAAAAACCCCTTGGCTAATGTCAATCCTTGATGTTGAATAAATTTAAGACTTGTCTGTTGGAAAGATTTAGGGCTTTACCTCAGGAAAACACTGGAATTGATTGATCATAACCAAATTCTTAAGGAAAAACCCTAATACTTTGCTTTTTTTTCTGGCATTGTTAGGAGAAGCAAAAATGCACATGAATTCTATGAATGTTTTCACCTTCACCATAGCAAAGTCACGCGAGATAATCTCAGCATGAGTTAATGATAAGACGAAACATTAACCGGTCTTCTGAAAGCTCTACACAACAACACACTCGCAGACTTATCGTTCTGAGTTTCTGGAGCCAACACGGAGGATTTAACCTTTTGTTTGGTTTATTGTGAATGCATTTCTGATCAGGTAATTTGAACCGGCTCTTCAGTTCCCGAGCAACCACCGACTATCCAGAATACGCATGAGAGCGTGGAGAACAACAATCAAAACAACGATGAGATCTTGTTTTCCTTCCATTGGGTTCTCAACAACAGAATAGTTTTAAGGCAACTAGCCATGAAAGGACTTTGTATGCAGCAGTGGGAATGTCCGTCACCATTTGTCTTCCTCCGAACAGGATCTGCCGTCTGTTTTATAGCAGGAACGAAGACACATGCTGTTGGTCCACAACACCAAAATGCAAACAAACAGCAGAAAGCAACGTTGAGTAATGAATGGCTGAAGGGTGAGATCTGTAAATACCACCTTTTAAGGGGGAAACGTAGATTTCCCTAAATCAAAAAAGCATCTCGATATCAACCAGAAATAATCCACAACTGTTTTGTGCTTAATACACCTAAAACACTGTTATAAAGGAATGGATTTTTTGCAAAAATGGGACAGAACCCATGCAAAACTAATGCAAAACCAGGACCCGAAGTGAAAAGCAAGTGGCCCTTATGTAAAAAGGAACGGATTTACATGTCTACTTCTTTAAGCAAAATGCTAAAATAATAAAAGGAACCGCTGAGCTACTGCAGCAACCTATAATATTGAAAGTAAAAAAATATATAGAATATATTAAATTCCAAAGCGAGACTATTTTATTTAAACCCCACTGCAGGACTTTTGGTAAATACATGATTGTGTTGATCATAATTGGACAAATCGGCAAATCCATCCGATAATCTGCGTAAACCAGGAAGTGGGAATAAAACGGGATTAAACAAGCCTTTTGTTAGCTGGATTAAAGCGGCACTTTTCTAAAAAAAAAAAAAAAAAAAAAAAAAAAAAAAAAAAAAAAAAAAAAAAAAAAAAAAAAAAAAAAAAAAAAAAAAAAAAAAAAAAAAAAAAAAAAAAAAAAAAAAAAAAAAAAAAAAAAAAAAAAAAAACGGCCACTTTACGAATTTGAAACCCTTTAAAAAAAAAGCTCACAGTCGCGTGAAAACATTTCGAACCAACTTTAGGAAAGAAAACGTAGTAATTTGTGGGATTATTTTTGCTCCCTTAAAATGCGATTAGCATCATGTGCTAACAGGGGGAAAAAACAGCACGGAAACTGGTCAAAAAGTTATTAATTGGTATAAAAACGAACTAATCCTAATTTTTCCACACTCTCTCATAATAAACAAGCAATATGTCGTTCTAAAGACACAGTACAACCAACATCGCGTTTGTAAAGTGAAATTATATCGGCTAATTTAATAGCGGAGCGGCTAACTCACCCAAAAGCAGCAGCTTCACTTCTCGCGACGCTTTCTCTCCATCATCCCGCAGGTTTTTGTCAATCATTTTACTCCTTTCCTGGGCGCTCTTGTCGTCCGAACTCAGCGTGCACCCCATCTTACCAGCGTCTCGTCGCCTTTCGAGCGATTAAATAGCCAAAGAAGGGAAGAAATCAAGGGGAAAAAGCCGAGATCGAGTGTTTCGAGCGAGGGAGCCTCCCAGACGTCTCACGCCCAAGTCTTTCAACACTCGCTAAACTTCCGTTTCACAAACGCTGGAGTTTCTAAAGTTCCCAAAGTTGATGGAACTCACCGCGCAGGACGCACAATGTCAGTTGAAGACGCGTGCGGCCATGCTTTGTGAAAATTAAAGCGATAAATGCGTCACAAACGCCCAGTCTGCCGTGCGTGCGCGCTCTCTCTCTCCGGCCGCTGGTAAATTCGCGTCGGACGAGTTTCCTGTTTCTTTTCAAGCGTAAATCCCCCCCACTTCCACGGACGCGCGCTTGGGCACACGGGCACGCGCGTCAGTGCCCACCACGACAATCTTAAAATATCGTTTGTGTTGAATGCTATTTTTACAGAAATTGTTTGTCAAGAGTCATTTATTTTGTCTGTTTTAGGTTTTAATACAGCACAGCCTTATTTTTTATATCGTTCAATGAGAATGATAAACAAAAAATGCTTCATGATAAATTAGTGTACGTGTTTTAAAAGTGGCTGCACGCTAAATTACAGGCGAATAACTATTCCCACAGTGCTGTTCCGAACATATCTGCTCATGGTAAGTGCATGCGAGTTGATAAATCTGAATAATTTATAGAGGGATTATCTCCATTTAACGAGATGAATGAAAGTCACTTTCGGTCTAACCTTTTTTTAAATGAGGTGAGCTCATACTCACGGTTTAGCGATAATATCACATAGCATCTTGTTAGTTTACATACTATTTAAATTTCAAATGTCATGACTATGAAAATCAGAAGACCATAATTTCCCTCATATACCTGACGGATGGATTTTCCTAAAGAGCCACAATGGAAAGTGAGACTCCCTCATTTATAAAGAGAGCCAGGGTGACTGAAACATACATTTATGTGGATCCAGTCTGATTTTTCAATGCCATAAAATTAATTTAGTTAAATTAATACAAATGTAAAAAAAAAATAACAATTGAATGTAATGCATCAAGGAGAGTGTTCAGAAGAGTCTGGAAAATTTTCCCATAGGTGTGTGTCTGTGTGTCCCTCTCTGTGATTGGTCGGCCACCAATCGGGGGCGTGTCTCCCATCTTCGGGACCAGAGTTGCTGTGATTGGCTATAAAACGCAGTAGATGGATGGAAGTGTTTATTCACATACATTTGAAAAAAAAAGATCAAAGAAAACACATTTGTACATTTCATTTCATACGTTTTTTTTTTTACTCTGTAACGTTGTTGTGACACACGACCATGTTTTCCCAGACCAAAGCCGTGACACTTGACGTTGGTGCTGGTTCCCGGATGAGAAAAAGAGAAGTTAAAGCATGAGCTGAACCCATTTCTCGGATGTCTGGCACAAATTCTGCAAACGCATTTGCCAAAATGTGGATTCACGAGTAAAGAAAATGCGTGACGCTGTCTAGCATGTTGGGAACCTGTGAGACGAGACGATAATTGTTCTTCCTTCAGCATGGTGGGACTTGTTAAGCTTAAGGACATGGTGTGTTACTACAATGCTAAAATAGGCCATGTGGGAATCGGCGTGTAGGTGCGTATTATGGGTTTCTTGTTCCAAGCTTAATTAAAACACCACTAATTGTATTTAATACCTAAAACATATTTATTTAATAATTTTATTTAAAACAAAAAACGTTTCTCTCACAATTAACATTAAAAAACAAGTCACAATCACAGGATATATAATTATACATATACACACTTGTTATTATATTATTATTATTACACACGTATTATATATATTATATTTTATTATATAAGCCCATATACTTATTTAAAAGAAAACTACATTCATAAACTTGCTTGTGTAAATAAGTATCAAGTATCAAAACTTTCCTCCTGCAACTATTGGTCAGTACAATGGGTGGAGCCAAAGTAGAAATTTGATTATTTTAATATGTTAATTAGTTAAATGTCTCACAGTCCACATTAGCCGTTCTTACATCACTGCCAGACAAACGTATAACTCTTAGCAACGTAAATAAACCTTCATCTATCATCTTTCAGCAAAAGATTGAAAGATAGATAGATCTACAGGCTCCCCGACTATACTAAAATATCATTTTTGTATCCTTTTTCTACAATTTTTTATAGTTTTATTTCAACACATCATCAGATTTAAAAAAAAATCAGAAGGCCACATTTTTCCTCTTATTCGAGACTGGTGGACTTTCTTTAAATGCTACAAGGAGAATTTACAAATCTAACTCTTCTTTCCGATTGGTTGACTGCAAAACACACAGCTCATTAATAAAGTTATCCAATCCAAATTCCATCCACTATAGTTTATCACTATTATTATTTGCGTTGAATTTATCACCCAGTTGAGAGTGAAACGATCTTCCATACTACAAATTTTTACGACATTTGTTTTTCATGAAAATGTTATTGTGGAGACAAAGGCCAACAATGAATCTGCTCGTCTGCTGCTCAACAGTGCCGCCATGTGGCGTTAAACGGCAAGCGTTTTATAAAAGAAAACGTTAGTAGTTTAATTCAGCATTTGAATTTAATAAATGAATTCCTTTTATCAGTGTATTACAGTGCTAAGATTGATCGGGATTATAAAAAACAGGTTTTTAGGAGAAGTGTTTCAGAGGAACGTGAACCAATAAATGGCTGTAAAAAGTTGTTGTTGCAATGTTATGCAAACGCTCGAACTTGCATAAAAAAACTTTGAAGACTGAGTAGTTTATTTTTATTAATGAACTAATTAATGCTTTAATTGCAAAATGAAAATAAATTTAAAATTTAGTTTAATTTAGAACCGAGTCTTCATCTTCTCGTGTGAGTATTGATCAATATTTTTGGTATTACATTAGTATCGCTGTTTGTCTTCCTGTTGTTCCGAAAAGTGTGCTACTATTAAGTTTCTAATTTGTTCATTTTGTCACTTCTTTGTCATTATCATCACGCACCCGGTACATACAATCTAGTCATGAGATTTCATTCAACCAAAAAAATAATTCTGGAAAATTAAGCTAAAATAAATCAATGTTCTGGTGGGTGTGTCCCGCATGGAAGGGGCGTGTTTGAAATTATTTCAGCGCATGAGCGTGACATTAAAGGCATAATCTAAATTACAGTATCAATGTACAGTAAAACTATTTGTTAAAAATCCAAAAGGCTCACAAAACGTAAATAAACTGAACATTTTATCTAAGATCTAGTGAGGATTCATTTGGTGTGGAATGATACTGGGTTTACAATGATCCTTTTCATTTACAGCACAGCGACACTTCAAAACCAAACAATTAAATGTATTGACAGGATCTGAGACTGGGCTTTGTCTCTTGGCACTGGTGAGGGGATGTTTGACTACTCCAAAAAGTTTCCACCGGACAGCTGTTAGTCCTCAGTGGAGCCCGAGACCATCATACATCTCGAATTTATACACCATGATTGCTTTTTTTACACATTTGCATAATTTGGTTTTGGTTGTCTTAGCAGTCTGTGTTTTTTTTTTTCTCTGTTTGAAAATATACCAGTTGCATTTTTACAGAACTCTATAGAGTCAATCAATTTTATACAAAAAGATATATTTGAACTTTTGGTCCAAACAGTAGACAGAAATATGTGTAATGTAAATTGTATACAGTATTTGCTAAACTGGCTATAACTTATAAGTTGTTTAGAGCGATGCACCTTGTTTTTAGAGATACTCATCCCACATCTGACTCCCAGTACAAAACTCCTCACTCGACTCCTCCTCACTCCTTCATCAGAACCAGACGAATCGATCCGTTTAATTAGCAGCCAATCAGATCGCTGTCATAAGATGGATCAGATAAGATATGCACAAAAAGTTCATATTTTTGCACTTTAAAATATTTTGTGCATACTTCTGCACAAAAAAGAGTGCAGAAGCTTTCCAAAATGCAAACATACTTTTCTCCAGAGAGGCAGAATCATAACCCCAAGTCGCTCGCTTAAATGCTAAGTTAGCTTAGCCAATAAGCTACTTGTTTGACTTTAGAGTATGATAGCAATAGAGTCAAAATCCAATTTAACGAAATAAACAATAAAAGCCAATTTCAGATTCATGGTAAATTACAGAATCATAGTCCGTACACGGTCATTAAAGATACTGAGGCGTTGGTTCCTGATGGTGTGGAGAACTTTGGACATCTAGTCTCGCAGACGGTCAATCTTCTGCCCGATGTGGTCCATACCGTATGGACCATACGTCACTGTCCTCCCTCAATGAGGGCTGAGATGATACTATCCATTCAAATAAATTATATACTTTTGTTCTTGTTCGAGATTTTTATAATACTTTAAAAAATACTTTAAACATTTAATTCATTATTAAATCGCTAAATATTAAACCTCTTTCGTATTGCTGAATAAAAAAAAAAGTCAAAAAAAGCACAAGATCAACCTCACAAATAAAACACGGCGTTTTTAAAGACCCCACTCCATTAAAAAGCGCATAAACAGACGTTACAGCCCAACACGGCGGGCACATACCTGATCGTAAAAGCTGTCTCTGGTCCTAAACGTAAAATATCTGCTGGCTGACTTCTCATCTGTGTGTGTAGAGCCCACCCTTCCCAGTCTCAGCTTTACCCCCGGACACCGCACGATCCTCCGCAGAGAGACAGACACCTTCTCCCGGTGAGGCCATCGGCAGCCTCCGTACATCCCGGTGAACCATGAGGAACATCTGACACGACAAACCAGGTATTCAAATTCAAATTCAATTAAAAAATTAACAGGTACTCTCGTTTCCAACGATGCTGGTTCTCTCACGTTACGTTAAATCCAAGATTTGTATTAATTATAGTCTGCCATTGATTCCATGCCCTTGTCGTTTCATAAAAATCAACCAGAGTGTGCGTTTTTTTGCATCTGGTTTTGTGCATTTAGTTTTATATGTGTCATCTAGCTGAGTTTATCTAGTTTTGTATGTTTTTGTTTATCTTGTGGCTCACTGATACATCACAAATATGTCATTTTTATCTTCTCGACAAAGAAGCTGAGGTTAAAAAAATGGCAAAAACCACCAAAAAGCATTTATCTGCTAGAACTGGAGCTCCATAATCCTGGCGGAGAAAAGTGTGTCATCTCGTACACACCGGGCTCCTCTTCAACACAACATTCCCCAGCAAACGTTAATGAATCTAAACACACTGGTTTATCGCCGGCGCTGAGATTGCTGCTCTTCGTCACAGCGCTGAGATATTTCCCACATGGCTGTTTTGAATGTCCCTGGCCTTCCAACAAGAATTTGCGGCTCAAGCCACAAAGGTGAAGATAGTGTTGATCTCTGAATAAACACGGCTAAATTAAACCCTGACACGGTTTATGGCTTAACTCGTTTCTCTTTAACGTTACCGTGGGCGAGGGACGGGCGTGTTAACTTTATCCTCTCAGCACAACACACACTACCATAACCTGTACTCGTCCGTCTGTCTGAATAACTTGTTTGTCCGGCTTTATGTATGTCTATCTATCCATCCATTCATCTTTCTTTCTAGCTGCCTGTCAGTCTGTCTATACAGTATATTGGTCTGTCTTGCTTTCTCTTTGTCTACTTACCTGCCTGTCTGTTGTGCCTTGTCTGTTTGTCTATGTCTGATCTATATATCCATTCATTCGTCCATCTATCTATCTATCTATCTATCTATCTATCTATCTATCTATCTATCTATCTATCTATCTATCTATCTATCTATCTATCTATCTATCTATCCATCCATCCATCCATCCATCCATCCATCCATCCATCCATCCATCCATCCATCCATCCATCCAACTGTCTGCCTTTCGATCTGTACTCATTCATCAGATTTCAGGCAGCTTTTGTTCTTCCCGTTTAAGACGATAGTCTGGAACACACACTTGGAGACGTCAGTCCTAACCTGAACAGAAAGACCCCGCCATTAACCAGATAACACAGCTGTAAAAACCCGTCCGACAATCCGAGAGCCGACGCAAACTCTTGTTAACAGAACACATATTTGATCAAGAGCCGCATGCGCCATCTGCATCGCAATAAACGACGGCGCTCAGTCCACAAACGGCCGGAGGAGAGACAAGCAGCATCACTCGGCTTTCTCTGTTTCCTCCTCAGACGGCGGAAAAGATGGAGTCCAACCTGACGCTCGGCGCCAACAAGTCCAGCCTTTTTCTTCACAGTCCGTTCTCGCCGCCCGAGGCCGCTCTCATTGGTCTAGGCCTGGGCACTCTGAGTCTGGTCACCATCACCGGTAACGTGCTGGTTTTGCTCTCCATCAAGGTCAACAGGAACCTCCAGACGGTCAACAACTACTTCCTCTTCAGCCTGGCGTGCGCTGACCTCTTCATCGGGCTCTTCTCCATGAACCTCTACACCCTGTACATAGTCCTCGGCCAATGGCCTTTCGGAGCTCTGCTGTGTGACCTGTGGTTGGCGCTGGACTACGTGGCGAGCAACGCCTCGGTGATGAATCTTCTCATAATCAGCTTCGACCGATACTTCTGCGTCACCAGGCCTCTGAGTTACCCTACCAGAAGGAGCCACAAAATGGCCGGGATGATGATCGCCGCCGCCTGGATCCTCTCCTTCATTCTCTGGGCTCCGGCCATCCTCTTCTGGCAGTTTATCACGGGCAGCCGCACGGTCCCTGATGGAGAGTGCTACATCCAGTTCTTCTCCAACGCGGCGGTCACGTTTGGCACGGCCATAGCTGCCTTCTACCTTCCCGTCATCACCATGTCCATGCTGTACTGGCGGATCTCCAAAGCCAGCCGCTGTCGTGTCCACCGCAGGAGCGCTCCCAGAAGGTCAAGGGTGGGTGCTGATGGAGGTCCGGCGGAGACCACCACTGACCACAAGGAGGAAAGGAAGTCCGTCCGGGCAGCGGAGGAAAGGCTTCCACACAGGCAAAGTGCTTCTGATGCCACCACGGGTAAACACACTATCTTTACTGCTTTACTGGAGCTTTGCTGTAGATCTTTCCTTTGAATTATAGTAATAATGATGATAATATAATAATAATATTTTTGATCTTTGTATAATAATATTCTCAGATTTTTTTTATTTCATTTGTATTAAATTAAATTTCAAATATGTATTATATAATGATAAAAAGTAATTTCATATTTTTTTCATTATAAGAAAAAACTGAATATTATTGAGATTATTAAAGATCACAACTACAGTATTTTATTTGCCAATGTCTAGGTAGAAAATAAAATTTAATGTAAATAAAAATCTTTAATAAAAGTAAAAAAAAAAAAATTATAATTATTTTTTAAAAAGTCAGGCCGTGCCAGAATATTCTCTCTCTTTCAGAATTAGAACCTGCCAGAATAAATGTATTGCTTTTGCTTTTTTACAAAAATGATCTATTCATCTTTGTACATAATCAATGCATTTTTACACCATGCAAAAGATTCATTTATAAAAATATATATTTTGTTATGTCCTTTAAACATTCTACAGGTATTATTATATGTTGCACATGTTCATGCAAGTAATTGAAACGAATTAATTTAAAGTTAAAATCATTGTTTTCAATTGTTCAATGAAATTGAACAAAAATTAAAATATATGGTTATACTACGTATATAGATAGGGTAATTAAAATTAGCCTACATGCTAAAATGTAAGAATAGAAATGGACACAGAAAATGTCCAATCTCCATCCGCTGTTTATTGTATTAGTGTGATGCCATTGGCTCAGATTCTCACACTGATTCTCAGTACAAAATGAAGATGAGAGTCTGTAATTTGAGAACGTGACGCAGGTTTTGCTCTTCACAGCGAAAGTTTATTCACAAACATGTGTTCACAAACGCCTCGAGCGTTTTCTATTCTACCTTTCGCAAAGTTTACTTGTGACAGTTCAGCATCAAACTCTGGTAGAGATTTCATTTTACAGTCACGCTTGTTTTTCTTGTCAATTTTCTGGCCACTAGGGGCAGAATCAAAATTGTGATCTGCATTTAACAATCCAGTAACGTTACAGACACACACACACACACACACACACACACACAGTCAAGTGACACACACACAAGCCCGGAGTAGTGAAAAAAAAACTTAGTTGCGTTGGTCTCGGACTAAGAAAAGCGCTATACAAATGAACTTGACCTTCAACTTGAACTAGTGGGTAGCCTTAAACAGTGGAGTCGTGGTCAAGTGGGGCCAGATGTGATACCTTCACTGGCCGGATCTGTTCCACCGGCCGCTGGTTTGGATTCACTAGTTTTGACAATATTTAGTAAAATGGCTTTTAGCCTTAGTTAAAAGTTTTGTTAAAAGCCACTTAAAATCAACATGTCATATTCACACGTTATGCTTTGTTTTTACACTCAACTTAAATCTTTTAAAGTTTAAATTTCAAGAGACATGAGAGCTTATTTTTAATGGGATTGTTGCATAATGAATAATTTAGAATAATTTAATTTACCATTTTAAAAATACTTACCTGATGCTCAATACTGTTAAGTGATGTTGACTGAATATTAATGTATTAACGTAAGAAATATAATGAATAACCACCTGTTTAACCCTTTTTTTTTCTTTAAAAAAAAGTACATTTCACAAAACTATTGCATCACTATTGACAAAAGTTTCACAAAATAAATGCTGTAGTTAAATTATTATTATTATTATTTAATGATCATGAGTACTTATTATTTCAAGATTGTGTTATTTTATTCTATTCTTACTTATTATTCCAAGATTGTATTTTTTTAAGATATTACGTCAAAGCAATTTAAAGATTTTTAAAATAATGAATGAAAATATAGATTAAAGGACTATATTTACTATATACTATATATACTATATGTATATTTGCAAGAACGACTGTAGATTTACTGGAATAGTTTACTTCCAGGAGAAGAAAGGGACAGTGAGAACGACTCGATATCTGGAAGTGCTGCTGGATCCTCAAACCAGAAAGACGAAGAGGTCTCGTCTGTGACCCCGAACGGGAAGAAAGCCCACGCAGCCCCTCCAGCCAACGGAAGCAGGATCCGATTCACGTCCTTCAGAAGAACATCCCAGAAGGTAGCGGAGAACGGCAGAGATGGAGATGGCACCAAGGAGAGTCTGAGTCTGGTGTCGCAGAAGATTCTAATCCCTCGCTATCAGAGAAGAAAGAGCGTGTATGCACGAGAGCGGAAAGTCACGAGGACCATAATGGCCATCTTGGTGGCCTTCGTGACCACGTGGACCCCGTATAACGTGATGGTGCTCATCAACACCTTCTGCTCGGCCTGCGTTCCCAACACAGTGTGGACTGTGGGCTACTGGCTGTGCTACATCAACAGCACGGTGAACCCGGCCTGCTACGCCCTGTGCAACGCCACCTTCAAAAACACCTTCAGACAGCTGCTCAAGTGCAACTACAGGAACATTCGCTCCGTCAGGAAATACTAAGACGTTTAAAAAAAATTCTAAAAAAAGAAGTTTCCTCAGAAATTACCAAGACATTTAAAAACATTTCTAGACAATTGGAGGCTTCCTCAGAAAATGCTAAGACTTGTGTGGACTATATTTTTATATTCCTGAACGGTTTCGGGGTTTCTTGTCTGCTTTTTAGAACATTACAGCTATAAAAGTCTATTTCGAAAATGCTTGTATTATCCAATTTGTCTTTTTTTCCATTTGTGAGAAGGCGGGGCACTCCCTGTGAGTCCAACCAATCACAGGGCACAGTTCCTTCACACTCTCACTCACCAAGGAGCATTTTTTTCAAACTTGTAGGACTGTGGGAAGAAACCGGAAACCTGGAGGAAACACACGACCAGACCTCAAATTTGGTTCTCGACCCACTATGCCGCTTGCCGCCGTACCACCCTGATTATACTCACCATTTCTTTTTTTAAAGTACGTTTTTGTGTGAATATTTAAAGAATAAAAAGGGTATATTACATATAAAATGAAAATAAACTCTTGGATAAACATGAATTTAAGTTATTGTGAATTTACAGGTAATTGTGTTTTTGCACGTGTGAAAAGATTTTAATTTCCAGCTGACAATTGATTAACGTTTAAAAAAAAACTTTAAAACAAATGCACTTTTTGTACTTACACACACAAACATTAAACATGCACAAATATAAACACACACATACTATATTTTTGTATTAACACACACACGAAGTTTAAACATACACAAATATATAAACACACACACACACACACACACACACAAGAATATTTCAATTACCACACAAAAAGCCTTTTAGTTAAAAACCATGTATAGCTTTAATCAGTCATAAGAAAATAAAAAGACATTTTAAAAGTCTAATAAGCAAACATGTTTTTTTATAACAAGGTTAAAATTGCATACTTTACAGAGACGAGACGGATAAAAACCAACAGCCGCTTTTTTTTGTTTAGTTTCTCCCCAAATCCAAAAATATGGCCACTCTCCCTCCCGTGTCAAACATTTTAAAATATGTCGGCTGGTATCTCAGGATAAATATTCTTCAAGGCAGCGACGGCGTGTTTCAAACGCCACGAGACGGACCTCAATATGAAGCTCCGGAGTCAAACACGCAAAGGCATCGGAGGGAATCCTGGTCTCCTGGACGGAGGAGAAAAAGAAGAAGAAGAAGCTGCTGCTGCTGCTGCTCAGGCGTTTATTGCTGATTCAATTTGAACTAACTAGGCGAGGTCACGCCGAGGTCAAGCTGAGAAGCACGGCAGGATCTCCGAGGCGTCTCCCAGGCCTTTCACGTCCGTCATCTGCCACAGGCCGAGGTTGAGGACCTTCAGGCAGGGCAGCTGGGTGATGCGCTCCAGCCCGCGCTTGGTGATCTTGGTGCAGCCGTACAGGTCGATGCCGGTCAGCTGGGTCAGGTGGTCAGCGATCAGCTCCAGCCCCTTGTCGGTGATGCGGACGCACTGGCCGATGTTCAGCGTCTTCAGCTCGTGCATCTGCCGCACCATCCGGTTGATGCCGTCGTCGCTGACGTGGCAGGAGCAGAGCGACAGCGACTTGAGCTGGTACAGGCCCTGAGCGATGTAGGCCAGGCTCTGGTCGCCCACCTTATCGCAGAAGGACACGTCCAGGCCGTAGAGTCTCAGCGTGCCCATGGAGAGGTGCATGATGCCCGTGTCGCTGATGTTGTCGCAGGAGCGCAGGTTGAGCGTCCACAGGTGCGCCATGTGAGACAGGTGGATCATGCCGGCGTCCGAGATGCCCCCGCAGAAGCTCAGGTTCAGCACCTTCAGCGCGTCCAGACCCTTGGAGATGTGCTTGAGGGACAGGTCCGTCAGCTTCTGGCAGTCCTGCAGCGTCAGGTGCTCCAGGCTCAGGCAGCCCTCGGCCGCGCTGCGCGTCATGCCCGCCAGGTGCCCGATGCCCACGTCCGACACGTGGCGGCAGCTCCTCAGGTTGAGGCTTTTGAGGTTGTGCAGGCCCCAGGCCACCAGCAGCAGGCCGGTGTTGGTGACGTTGCTGCAGCCGCCCAGGTCCAGCAGCTCCAGGTTCTTGAGGTACTGGGCGATGCGACCCAGGCTGGAGTCGGTGATCTGCTTGCACAGGCTGAGGTTGAGGATGCGGAGAGACGGGATGTCCTGCACGAAGGCATGGCCCAGGCCGTTGTCCGTCAGGTTGTAGCATCCGCTCAGGTTAAGGCTTTCGATGTTGGGCATGCCCTGGATGACGTAGCTCAGGCTGCGGCGGAGGCTGAGGATCTGGACCTTCTTGATGCCCCGCGTCTGGAGACTGGGGAAGAGTGTTGGGTTGGCTCTTCTCAGGTGGAGTTTGGCTTCCACTCCTCTCCACACGGACTTGTGGTACGAGGCGTCTCTCCAGGCCGTGCACACCTGCGCCACGCGACCCTTGCCCTTGACGTCCAGGTAGTTAAAAATCATGGCTAAAATCTCCGGGAAAAGGCTGGAGACGTGGATCTCCATTTCTTCCGCCGTTAGCTTAGCAAAGTTAGCTGGAGATCAGCGCTCGTCCGGGCTTCCACCGCATAGAAGTCGGCTAAAAAGTTCGACGTGCGCCCGGTCCGAACGTGTCCGCGCGCAAAGTAAAAACACGCAAAACGGAGATGAGCAAAAGTGCCGAGTTTCATTTAAAACTTCGTCCGGGCTTCATTCGCTTGAAATCGCCAGACGCAACACAGGTTGTTTTTGCGCCTCGGAGTCCTCGGTGCGGCGCCGCATGATTGGGGGCGGAAACTCACTTTTAGATGTACGATAGTAAATTCCGGTCCGGTTTTAAAAAACAAATAAATATACGTTGGCTTTGGACGACGAACAAGCGGTTTCTTTTCAACACAAATCAGCCATTCGACGAAAACTGTGAGGTCCGGTTTCCGGTTGTCTTTGTCTTCATCTATTCAAAACGGAGGGGGGGTGACGGTCCGCCGAGGATCGTAAACGTGACAAAATAAGCAGTTTGTCTCGATTTCAAATGCAAAAATCTTAATTTATGACATTAAAACTACTTTATCACTCAGTGGTAATTGATTAAAACTATATAAATAAAAATATCGGTTGCGTGTGTCAACTTTAACACCCCCTGCATAGTGCGAAAATAGTCCGTTCCACGACTCGGTTCCTTTGAACAGCGCGCATCAAAAGGGTCGATTCAGTGAATCTTCTGGGTTATGACGACGCAACAACCGTTCTATAAGTTTATTGTTAGCTCGCGCTCCCACGCAGATTACAAAGCGCTCAACTATTCTTCATCCAGCTGTGTTGGAATATATATTTTATATCTGGTGGCGCTTCAAAGTTCTTCCCAAGTAGCGGTTTCAACAAACTGTCCTCGTGAGATGCTCCGATGCTGTTAATCCTTTTAACGGGACAGAGAAGTAAGCATCTCTCACAGGAAGACATGCGGTGATCATCATATGTTGTCCAAGCTCCACAAGTCCGCGTTGACCGGGTCATACTTCATGTAAGTCAAGATCTAAGGAGAAGAACAATATTGTGAGAAAAACGGTAGAGTGGGTAAGAGATGAAAGGGATTTGTGGCTTTTTATTAGCTTATTGTATAGCATCATGGTATTTCATTTCTAATTGTTGCACTCTGTTGTGTTTAAATAAACAATGTTTAATTGTTTAGTCTACATGAACAATGCATTGGAATCGGGATTCTTTTTATTAGAGACAATGTAGCACGCACACGTCAATCAGTCGTTTATAATCAGACCCAATTTGGATTATTCTACTTCTTTTACCACTTCTATTACAAATTTATATTTAAATTATTGCTCGTAAACCTCGCTCAATTTACCGTGCATTACTCACTTTATAATCATAATTACGATCTAGTATCATTAGGATGAGAATTCCTGTGAGGTTTTTTTTTGGTGAATAGTTTTGGCCACAACCAAGTCCATCCAGAAGGTTTAAAATGACATTTGGCAGAAGCCAACTGGTCATCGTAGAAGATTTTCGACGCTGAAGCCAAAATTTGGTCGGAATAGTAAGATATACATGATCAAGATAAACACGATCAAGAGTTGAAAACCCACCGTTGGCACAAACTTGACCTACAAACATGCTTAAAATAAATATGAACAATCATATTCTATCCCGTTTTGAATGAAACAGGTGGATCAGAGCATCATAGATATCCTAAAAAGAAACGTTTGTCATTAAAACAAAACTAATACCTGACACTCGGTTGATTCAAGAAGACAGTCTACTTTCTTTTTTTAATTGTTCTTTATAGCTCTACATCTAAAAGCATCTGTTCGCCTGTTGTGTAAAGACAAATTTCCAGAACAGGAAATGTAACATCCCTGTGTCCTTGAGCAGAACTACTGGAATCATCAAATAACTGCATAATCTGTCAATGAAAGCTATAGTGCACTCAAAAAATGGATTCACGCCTCAAATGTGATATATTTATAGATTGCTTTACTTAAAAACGTCCTTTTCAGAAATATACATTTATATTCAAAAACAGTAACACAGATATTGTTAATAGTTTCATAGTTAATTCAGTTTCAATAGTTAACAGTTTATTCCCACGATACTCATTAACAAAAATAAACAAGTTGGTTTAGGAAACCACTGAGTATGATGCAACAGGTGCTGTCACGCCGGGATGAGGGCAGGGCTTGCACAACATGGCTAACACAGAATTTCCAAAAAGAACTATATTTCAAAACAAAACACCAGCCACACTGGCTTTTCAATGAAAGAGTTGGCAGATTGCTGTTATTCCAAGACTCCTTACAAAGAGCTCGTGATTAGCCCCACCTGTCGCGGAAGATAACGATCTGCCCTGCCGCCTCCATCCTCGACCTCCAGAGGGAGCAGAGGAGCAGGATCGTAGCAGATGCTTTACTCATCTGCATTTTTGGATTCGGGCTGCAAGACTTTGGAATTCAAAAAGACACAAACACAGTCATGGGGATTTACAAAATAAAAAAAACTCAGGCCTTCAAGTTTTTTGGATGAGCACAAGCTCAACACAGCAGCTGAAAATCAGGTTGTTTGCATAACAGCTAAACACCAGTTTATAAATGGTGTTTAAACCGTTATTAGAAGTTGTTTTGCAAAGTTTCTTTTTGTAAAGCAGCAAAAAGCTCCCTATATACTGTATATATACAAACAAAAACAAAAAAAATACGAAAGTATTTCCACAGTGTGGATAATGCCGTGTCCGTGTTTTCAGGAAGACAGACTCAGTAGTCAATCAAAACCATAAAACGTAACTGATGGTCTGGGAGAGCGGATGGCTTTTGACAATTTCGTGTGTTAAGTTTATTTAAGTCACGTCGTAATAAAAATTAATACTATTAAAAAGGCGACTGTGTAATAGAATTACACCACTAGGTGGCAGTGCTGACTTATTAGAGAAGTGCTACTTGTCTGTGATTTTCTGTTTTACAATTTTCAGTTTTCAGATGCTTGAACTGCAACTATTTTCAAATAACCGTCTCTGTCTCTTTATTTTTTACAGCACAACATTGATCTGAGTTATTTACAATTTTTAAAGGATATTTTTTTTTTTCTGTTATAAAAAGATGTTTTTCCTTGTTTTACATGTGATTTATATGGTTATATTGTTAGCTTTCGGCCTTGTCTGGTGTTTAGGTGGTTTGATATCTTTTAAAGAAGGGGTATGCCCCCACCCACACACACCTCAGCTTGAGACTGCCCACTGCTCCGGGTTTGTGTGTGTGTGTGTGTGTGTGTGTGTGTGTGTGTGTGTGTGTGTGTGTGTTGTCCTATAAGACGAACTTGAGTATCATGAAAATTAGAGGCGCTATAAATGAAATTAAATGTATCAGTATTAGTGTTATTATTGTTGTTGCATTGTTGTTATAACCTAAAATTCCCACTCTTCTGGTTCTCTATCATCCTGCCTTTTCTTGATTGTAGGCATCACAATAGCAATTTGTTTTTACTACAATACAATTTTCATGCCTCATCTGTCTCATTGTGGTCTATAAATTATAATATACAGTATACCTCTATATATATATTATATATATATATATATATGGTATACTGTCACGACTGTCAAAGTTAACGCATTAACGCATGCAATTAATTTTAAATGCTTATTCGCGTCGTTTGTTTTTGACGCCGTTATTCGCGGTTGCAGTTTTTGTCCACTTCCGGTTCTAAACACTTCCGGTTTCACTTTAAAACGTTGCCAGATGGAACAAAAGCATTACATGTACAGTATTTTGTGTGTGTATGTAGAATATATTTACGTTTGTTGTTTAGGCAAATAGTGCCTAAAAACGATGCCTTTTGTTATGCTGCATTATGAACTCTGTGTTTAGTTTCTGGTCCAAGGTTGTCCTAGAATCTGCCTGGTTGTTAGTCGCTGGTTCGGATGTGCCCAGAGCAAATGCTTTAACAAGTCTTTGCACTCGCTGGAGGCATTTATATAGGAAATATAACACAAATCCACGACATAATGCTCATTCCTACTGGGAATGTCGGCAGTGATCATGTAGAACAGCAATATCCCCATACTCCAAACATCAGACTCTACAGTCTGGGGAATTTTGATCTGTAGGATCTCCGGAGCAATGGAGTGTTTTGCGCCGCACCATGTGGTTGACCCTAAATCCGCGGTGGGGTGGTCTTCATGGCATTTGCTCAGTCCGAAATCGGCCAGCTTTAGGTTTAAATGTTGGTCTAGCAGGACGTTCTCGCTCTCAATGTCTCCGTGAGAAACTTTGGCGTGGTTGTGTAGGTAGTCCACCGCATGCGTCAGCTGCATGAACAGTCTCTTGGCCTGGTCCTCGGGCAGGGGGCCGCATCGATCCATGTGCGTCTTCAGGTTTCCATTGGCTGCGTACTCCATTATGAAGTAGGTCTTTTTCGGAACTTCCCTGTTGAAACTGTGATGCACCATGAAGGTTTTAATAATGTTGGGGTGATTGAGTCTGGTGCTGATTTCCTTCTCTCTGTCCAATGATATTTGAAACAATTTATCGTCGCTTATGATCTTGACGGCAAAATCCGTTTGTTTCTTGGATCTGGCCAGCACGACTTTGGCATTTCTGCCTGTTCCTATCAGTTTGATCGGGACGAGGCCGCAATGTCTGATTTCTTTTGCGCAGTTCATAATTAACAAATTAGTCACAATTTGCCATATTGAAACACATAAATGAAGTATTTGTTCCAGTTGCGTCTTATTTCTGTGCTTTGTTTACGATGACATCACAGTCGCTTGGAAAAACCGTCCTCTGAAGACACAAATGTCACGAGCTACCTCAGATCAAGCCATTGTTTTTATTGTTGTTATGGTAACCCTGGTTTCTCCTCAGACAACCTTTATAAAAAAAATAGGTTATATCTGTCTTAAATTTTACATTTTAACGATGTTAATTAGACGATCCTACTAAAATAAAATAAAGAATACATTTGAATGAAGCTTGAGCATTTTTAACAAATGTTCCCAAAACTTACAATTTGCATGACGACAAATTTCCTGCTCAGTGACTTTAGCCTGAGAGTCTGTAGTTTTCACATGCAGGAATTTTATTTAGAAAATCACGTGTAGAAAAGCTGATGAACGCAAGCAGTTCCACATGCTCCCTTAGTGTCAAGTCAGGAAACCTAGCATTTCTATCTTAATTGTTATAAAACAAGTACTACATATATATGTATATATATATGTAATTGCTTAATAAATATTAAAAGAACAATTTCAATACATTTTTTACCATAGCGCAAGTGTAGGAAAATATTTTAGAACACTGTGTCTCTTGTTCTGCACCAGATTGTAACAAGTTAAGCTTAATAAGCCACTCATTATATTTTGGTTCTTCGAGTTTAACCAGTGCAGTCAGTATAGAGTGCTGCACCAGATCATGGGGTCGATTCCCAGGGTCCCTAGTGGCCATATTGAAAATCACACTCACGAAAGCACGAAGTTGCTTATTTGTTAAGAGGTAAGTGCTAAATGACTGAATAATATTAATATTAAAGGAATAATATTAACTTTTAATGTTGTTAATATTAGAGCTGCCAGGGAAGAGAGCAAGAGGACGACCAAGGAGGAGATATATGGATGTTGTAAGAGAGGACATGAGGTTGGCTGGGGTCAGAGTAGAAGATACTCAGGATAGAATGAGGTGGAAAGGGATGACTCGCTGTGGCCACCCCTGATAAGGAAAAGCCGAAAGAGAAGTAGAATGCATTTAATTTATAAGGCGCTATACATTTGCGGACAAATGTGCCACAGGAACACAGAAAAGTAAAAAGGTGCTTGGTTGAAGTAAAGCAAAACTGTCACTGAAGGCATCAAGGCAAAGGTTTTGGCAGGTTTCTGAACCTTCTTGAATCTTCTACCGCCGTTTACTTTCAGATTCCGTCATGAACTTCGGCTTTCCGTGACATCATGGCTCATTGTCGCCATTGGGAACAGTTCAACA